>CABIKL010003923.1:0-10312 GCA_902196195.1 Aptinothrips rufus | reverse complement strand
AATTACTTGACATAACAACTACTTACATGATTAAATGCATGTAGGAATTTGATCTAAAAGATGTTTACTCCCATTTTAAAACTGATTGAATTGATTATGTTCGCTTTCTTCTCCTGAATGCATCTCTTCATTTACTTTTCTTCTTTGTTTGTTTCAGTTGGTATTACTCTCAACCTTAGTACAAATTTACCTCCAGGGGTGACTCAGAAGGATATCGAGCTCTTCAAAGAGATGAGAACAAGAGCTAACTCTGTAAGTGTATAATGTTCCCTGGTGTTGAAGCACATTTTTTTTTTTTTATGCTAACACATGTGTTTATTTTAACTTGCTCAGATGACCCCAGTGGTATCTACAAATGAGCCCATTCTACCGCCCGGATCCCTTCCAAGCCCATCTGGCATGCAGGGTCAGAGGTGTCCCGGTGCTATTGAATTTGGACAATATGAAATAGAGACATGGTATTCGTCACCATTTCCGCAGGAATATGCTAGGTAAAGTGACAGCATGCCATGAGTAATAATACTAGCCTAGTATTTCTGTTATGCTGACTTGCTTTATTGAAGATTAGATTCTTGACAAATTCAGGTGTCATTTTGGATTGACCAGTTCATTAAAGCATGTCACAAGCCAGTTGAACGTTCATCAATGTATCATTACATGTTGCAGATTACCTAAACTCTACTTATGTGAGTTTTGTTTGAAGTACACGAAAAGTAAGGCAGTTTTAGACAGGCATCTAGACAAATGCAGTTGGAGGCATCCACCTGCTACTGAAATATATAGACATCAAAATCTCTCTGTATTTGAGGTGAGCTGGAGAACTATTAACTCTGATTTGCATCATTCTTGCAGTTCAAAGAGTCAAAATCACTTCTTGTTGTTTCTTTTTTGTTTCAGGTTGATGGAAATGTTAATAAGATATATTGTCAGAATTTATGTTTATTAGCTAAGCTCTTTTTGGACCATAAAACATTGTATTATGATGTTGAACCATTTCTGTTTTATGTTCTTACTAAAAATGATTGTAAGGGGTGCCATTTAGTTGGATATTTCTCCAAAGAAAAGCATTGTGCACAAAAGTACAATGTGTCTTGCATTATGACCATGCCTCAGTATCAAAAACAGGGCTTTGGCAGGTTTCTTATTCATTTTAGTTACCTTTTGTCTAAGCAAGAGGGTCAACCAGGTACTCCTGAGAAGCCGCTTTCGGATTTGGGCAGAGTTTCATATCATGCTTATTGGAAATCAGTGATACTGGAATATTTTCATGCACACAAAAGCGAAATGTTGGGAGTAACGTTCCTGACATTAGATGCAATTAGCAAAGAAACTGGGATGTACAGTCATGACATTGTTGTTGCCCTGCAGCTCTTAGGTATGGTTCATTGGGATGAGAAAGCTGGCTTACCCATAATTGTGATTGATTGGAACATAGTAGACCAGCATGCTGTCAGAGTTTCAAATAGTAAAACCAGAATATCATTGGAGCCTGAGTGTTTGCGGTGGACACCCCTTGTCACAAATGTTGCCACACCTCTTGGCCTTGTCAAAGAAGAAGAAGGTGGCTCTTGTGATGAAGAAATGCCTCGTTTAGATAAGTTGGTGAAGGCTGAGAAGACTGATACCGCTCCTGAAGCAAGGAAACAACCTCAGCGTGACAGTGTGAAGAGGAAAATAAAAGAAGATGTGGGCGACCAGGCTGATATTGAAGACAATATTACTCAAACACCGGGAACTACTCGAAGAAAAACTGTTCGGGTTGTTAAGAATCAAAGACATTCTGCTCGTTTGGATGTGGAATCAGAGCGTGATGCAGATGGAGATGCTGAATCAGACGGCGGAGCTTCACCAGTTAGGTCTAGCTCCAAACGGAAACGGGACAATGAATCACCAGTTGAAGAGAACCCTACTGGTGATGAACAACCACAAGCTCATCCAAGTAAGGTTAGGAAGACTGGTGCTAAGAAAAGGGTGACAACTCATGTCTACACTCCAGGCTGTGTTCCAAAGCATTCCACTAAAGGCAGTAGAAAATCAGATGTCATTCCTATCAAAGTTCCTCAAGTGCTTCCAAAGGTAAAAATTATGCACTGTAGTTTCATTTTAGTTTTTAAGTTCTAATCATGTAATTTTGGATTGCAAAGTAATATCACCTTGAACCTATTCTTTTTTTTTTTTCCTTTCTTTTTTTTACATCTATCTGTAGGATGAAGAAAATCATTCAAAGGTTGCTGAATCAGAGCCTGAAGTGGCACCATCCAGAAGGAAGAGTTCCCCAGTGAAAGATTTCCGCAGTATTGGTGAATATCTATTAGTTAAAAGTGTGTTTTTATTCCATGTCTATGCTCTGTGCTATTGCCTTGTTTGAATTTTGAGGACAACTTTATACCCATCACATATCATATCTTAATATGAACTATGTTAGGAACTGGAATGCAGGAAGCATTGGAGAAAAGGGAGGAAACGAAAGAAGTTTTTGTAATTGTTTTCTAGTCAGTTATGGTTTATGCAACTGCTGTAGTTCATTAACGAATCAAAAGCTATAACACATTCTGAGGATTAATGGTTTAAACTTTTCTTTTCATAAAATTTGCACACATAAATTTTTTAAAATATACTTTTTATTTACGTTCTGAGTTACTAATTGAGAGTCCCTTGTATAATTTGATGTATTAATATTTGATTATTCTTTCTTTGCAGGTACCAAGACACGTGGATCTCTGGGTATCCCTGAAGATTTACGTGATTCAAGTGATGACATCAAAACTGGACGTCGTGGATTATTGAATCAGCCTGCAACCAAACAAGCCTCACCTGTTGTATCAACTGTTACAGGAGTTAAAAGAGGCAGATGGTCCCAGAGACACACTAAAGTTGCTGCTTCAAGGTATGTTCTATGTATCATTTGCACAGATCCGCACTTGTTAACATATTTTTGTTCATACTCTTCACACGCATTTCTTGTTGTTATGTCAATTTCAGGTCATTGGAAGAGGCTGATGACGGACTCGATTCACAGATGCCGGAACTTGAACCAGAAGTTGACTTGTCCCAGCAAAATGAAGGTGATGAACCTCCCCTCTCACCTCCTTCCTTACAAGAGCAAAGTGAGAAACCAACAGAACCAGTTCAAGCTGTCCGTGTTCGCCGTGCCAAACGACGAGGTTGGCAGAAGGGTAGACCACGTAAAGGTCATATTAGCCAAACCAAAGTGCTTTCTCAGTCAAAGGAAACACAAGAAGATCAGATAAAGAATGGCTCCAAAACAGCTGAAGACGAAGCAGAAACTAGTCAAGCAGAAGATGAAATTGCAGGTTCTCAAACAGAGAGTGAAGCAAAATTGGAAAGTGAGAAAGAATCTGGCCTTTTGGTCTCAAATGAGTCAAAGGATGATCTATCAGACATGGAGGTTGAAATATCTTTGACAGAGTCTTCTCAAGAAACCAATAAGCAAGCAATCGAAGGAGAAAGTTCAAATAGTTTGGACAATGAATCAAGTGATAAAGTACAGATGGTGAGAATAGATACGGTTGATACAGAAAAATCATCAGAAATTGACTTAGAAGAACCATCTATACCAAAAGAAGATTTAGCTGTAGAGTCAAATGAGGAGTCTATCACTGAACCAGCTGAGGAGTCTGCAACATCTCTTGAAAAGATTATACCAATTTTGAGCTCCACAGAAAATCCTTGCGAAGCTGACCTTATTAATGAAAATGTAGAAGTTCCCAAGAATGTTCTTGACATAATCCCAAAGACTCCCGAAAGGAATTGTAGCCCAATGTCCTCAGAAGGGCCGGAACCAGCGGATTCTGTATCTTCAGTGTCGGCTACGCCTACATCTCCAGCATCATCAAGATCCAAAGACACTGCAGATCAGTCCATCACTCCAACCAAGGAAGATTTAGAAGACAAACTTAATCAGGTTGAAGTAGAATCTGAGACTGAGTGTGTTGTCAGTGAAAGGAACAAGAATCCTCAGGAAGATGAAAAAATTAAGGACAATGAAACTGAAAATGCACATGGAACTGAAGATGCACATGAAACTGAAAAGGACTTCGGCAACTGCAAACTTTTAGGAAGTGCCAGTTACGCATCTACACCTAAGGCTGATGTGAGTGATGATGTTCATTCCAGTGACGCGGTGACATTTGAAATTGTTGAATGCGAGGGTGAGAGAAAAGAGCCTTCTCCACAGTCTGGTTCAGCAGATCCTGTGAGTGAACAGCACCATTTAATACCTGGTAAACTAGCCAGCAATGATGAAGAATCTCAAGAGTCTGCACAAAGACAGGAGTCAGTGCAGCCTGACTCATGTGCCCAAGGACACTCTAATAAATCTCCACAGCTTCCTCCACAGTCTCCTCAACCCCCAACGTCATCAGCTCCCTACCAGTCGCCTCTGCAAAGTACCGGCTCTGCCCAAAAGACGGAAGCACCTAAGGGCCAGGAGCAGCAGGAACAAAACACACAAGAACAACAACAAGGGCAGCAGCAGCAATCTCAAGAACAGCAGAAAAGTAAAGACTCTGAACCAATAAGTTCTCATCAGGAACAAGAAAAGGAAGGAAATTCTAAACAACCACATCAACTCCCATCAGAACCAAATTCCGAATACCAAATTGAGGCAAGTCATCCGAGTTGTGACTCTGACCTCCAATCTCGGGAAGATATACAGAGACATGAACATCATCCAGAGGCACATCCAACTGAAACATTAAATGGTAGTTCAGTTATCAGTAATGAGTTTGTTTCTGTAAAAGAGACAGATTCTTCGGTTCCTGTGGGACCTGAAAATGGTGGAAAGTCACCTGTGAATGATTCAATGGTCTCAAGAGGTACATTATTGCACAGTGACAAGCAGTATTCAGTTGTGTCTAGTGATTTTGAGAAGCAGGTTCATTCTGTTAATTCTGAGGTAAGATATTTACCATCCTTGTGTGTGTTATAAGTGATGTCTTCCTTCTTTCTTTCTTTTTTTTTCAGTCAGTATTAATTGTTTGTCCTCTTTGTTTTGCAGGTTCCTGATAGTGGAAGTTCTACACCTCAGACTGAAAACTTTGGTGATCCTGGACAGCCAGCGACCCCTCAGAATCCTGGATCAGTGAAACCATCAGCTGTTGAACTTCCAAGTTTGGGAGTCTATACTCCTGACTCCACAACAAACTCTGTTCACTCATTGCATGGCTACAATAATCAATGTGATTTAGGACTAGAATCTCCAACATCCATTTCATCCACTGATATGGCTCCGGGAGGAACTGGAGATGGTTCTCATCACCCCCAGATTGCCCGTCCTGATGCACCACGCACTCCTGCAAGAGATCAGGTGCCTCCTACAGTAATGCCATCTTCAGGTAATTCAACACTTCCTCCCGGACCAGCAGGAACTGCCAGCAGACAGCCTCAGCTGAACACTGTTAGTTCAGTTTCCAATGGCCCTTCAAGTGGACTTCCTATTGGACCAGGTGGACCTCCAAGTGGACCGCCCATCAGACCTCCCAGCGGACCTCCTAACGTACCACCTCCTGTGCCTCCAAGCGTGCCGCCAAGTGGGCCACCTAGTGGGCCAATCGCTCCCGTAGCGCCGCCAGTTGGACCCGGCCCTCTTCCTGCACAATCCAGCCGCGGGCCACCCCAGATGTCTCCTCATAACCCAACACACTCTTCTCCCATCGGATCTCACGTTCCTGCTCCAAGCCATGGCGTGCAGAGTCATGTTGGATCTCAGGGGCTTCAAGTACCGCCTCAAACATCTCCTCACGGGTTGGGCCATAGCCCTGGCCCACAGGTCATGCCTCATGGTCCGCCCCAAGTGCCTCAGACCTCCCCCCACAGTTTACAGTCATCTTTGTCGTGCCCCCCGCCCCCGCATGGACCGCCGCATGGACCTTCTCAAAACGCTCCCCACACTGCTCAGCCAACGGCACCACACGGCGCAGCCATGCCTTCTCATGATATGTCGCCGGCATCAAGGCACTCCTCACATTATTCGGATTGTGCCCAACAGCTTTCTCTGCATGCTCAGTTTGTTTCTCATCCAATGATGACTCATCAAATGATAGCACAGCAAATGGGTGCGAAAGCAATCAGTGATGCACAGCATCATATGCATGTTTCTGCATATCCCAAGAACCCCTACTTATCTGGACCTCCAGGCCTTCATCATGGAGCAAAGACTGGATATCAGCATGTGATGTTCCAGCAGCAGGAGCAGCTCAGGCAGCATGAGATTCAGAGACATCATGACCACCAGAGGCAGCAGCAAGAACAGCAGAGGCAACAGCAGCAAGCTTCAATGCAGCAACAACAACAGCAGCAGCACCAGCCGCAACCAGCTCCTCCAAAATCACCATACCAAGCTAAGCCTGTCTATCCATCTATGGCACCGCAAATTCAGCAGCAGCAACAACAACCACCACCACAGCAATTAATTGAACCGCCATCATCAAAGTCCCCTTACTTGCCCCAAAGTCATCCCCAATTGCCTCAACCTCAGACCCAAACACAGCAGCATTCGCCAGCTCCTCCCAAATCTCCCTTTCTCCCATCTCACCACAGCCAGGGCAAAGGTTATCCGTCGACTCAGCCTGGGCCAATGAGTGGCCCTCCTCCACCAGCGAAATCGCCATACCATAGTCATCAACATGTTCCGCAGCATAGTCCTTCTCAATCCCAAGGGCAGCCGGCTCCACCTAAGAGTCCATACATGCCTCATCCTCCTCAGATGCAGCAGCAGCCAGTTCAGGCTCAGCAACCAATCACACCTTTGCAGTCTCCATCAAGCCAAGCTCATACTCAGCCTGTACCCAAGAAGTCAAGAAGTACTGCTCGCAGCCGTAGTCAACAACAGAAGCAACAGCAACAACAGCAGCAGCAGTCGCAACAGGTTCAGCAAGCTCAGCAGGCACAACAGAGAGCTACTCCACCAACGCTGCTGCAACAGCACACTAGCGCTTCAGCTGCAGTTCATCACCAGCAGGTAACTGATTTTGTTTATTTCCTGAAAACAATTTTTTCGCACTCTCTGATTGGCGCGTGATTAAAATAAATCATTGTTCCCGTGTTTCAGAGTGCCCATCAACATCATATGTCTCAAGCAAACTACATTGGTGTTCCTCAGATGTCTCCAGCATTCTCACAAGCTGGATCTTACATGGGTGTTCCAATGACCACAGTACTTCAGCATCATATGGCCGCGGCTTCTGCTGCAGGAGCTCAGCATGGAATGCCCCCTCACCCCCACTCTCAATCTCATCATCGCCTAGGACCATCACCGAATTGTTCTGCACCATCTGCAAATTTCTATGGTTTACAGGTAATAATAAAATTGATTCGCTTCAATTTTTTTTTTGGTTCGTTATTATCCTTATTTTCTGATTTATCTCTGAAAATTTGGTGTTAATTTCATTCTTTTTTTTCAGCCGTCATCTCATCCTGGACCTAGTGGTGTAACTCCCAATGAAGGACCTCAACTCCAAGCGTGTGGCAGCACAGCAGGCGTGCACAGTGGCAGCACACGTCATGGTGGGTCAGGTTCTCAAAACCCCTCATGCAGCTTAGCAAAGTTGCAGCAACTTACTAATGGCCTAGAAAATCCAGTAGGTCATGGACATTGTCCAACACCACCGAGTGGCGCCATGATATCAACACCACCTCCCGGACTCTCTAGTCATCACTCGCATATGACCATGACACCACCGCCAACAACTCACAGCATGTTCCAGCAGCAGAGCTCAAGAGGATTGGCTACTCCACCTTCAGGTACTGTATTTTGTTTTCCAGCCCAGACCAATGTCTCACACCTTTGGCATGTATATTTCTTTCTCTAACCAAATTAATTTGATTTTCAGGCATACATCCCAATTTTCAACAAAGTCAGGAGTTATTTGCCAGTTACCACAAGTACTACCAGTCTCAAGGTTCCATGAGTGGGCTTTCATCACCTCTCCATGTATCTAGCGGTTCGCCCCGCTCCAGCCGGAGCAACAATAGCAGCGTTCCGGGCGTAGCAACTGCCTCAAGTAGTTCCAACAGTGCAAGCAGCAGTAATCCAAACAATGTTGGCAATTCTGGTGCTGTGAGTCCAGCCATCCAACACTCAAGTTTGCATTCACCAAGAATGGGAGTTGGTGTTGCACCAAACCTCATGGCTCAATACAGCTCCTTCAATGGTTATCGAATGCAACAGCAGGTAAGTTTCTATATATTTACATGATTTGTATTGCTTGCAGATAATGCAATACACGTCTTAATTTGTAGGTAATGCTTTACTGTCTTTTGTGGAATCATCAGTAAAATTTTATTTCAGGGTGCTGGAGGCATGTCAAGTTACATTACTAACACTGGGTTCATCAACCAGTCTGGGCAGATACCTGTTCAAATGATGGCTCAACCTCAGTATCAAGATACACAGAACAACCCTATGTACACCTATCCTTATATCAATGGCTCTCTGATGCAACCACTAAACGGCGCCCGCCGGTAGGATTTGTGGATTTCATTACTTTCATTATATAAATGGTGCTCTGAAGTTGGGTCTTTTGAAAGTTTGCGTTTAGCTTCGTTATAAGCTCCTGGTCTGTTCTAATACATGTCTTTGTATAGATTTTGTCCACCTATTTAGATTTTAACTTAATTGAAGAAGTAGTAAAATTATTTATTTTTATTATCATAGAAATTGTTTCAATCGCTTAATTGTTTTAAGCAATGCAAATTTAGTGCATGGAAAAACCCTAAGAAGTGAAGTTTTAATAGTTTTTAAACAAATGGGGAGGAGGAGGAATGTCTTAATGTGATAAAGTCATGAATTTTGATTTTGATTTGCTTCCTGCACATATGGAGGCTTGTTCATTATTCTCTTTTCACAAAATTGTGCAAGCACAAGTTAATCTTTGTATGTAATTATTATGAATGCCTGCTATTCCCTGTTGAAAGTATGTGTGTATATATATTGATATGTACATAAAGGCTCAGTGTATATGTGTGTACCTGTGTGTGTGCTTTCGTGTATATATTGATTTATGTATGTAATATGTATGCATGTTTGTGCAAGCAGGCATTGACATAATGAATTGAAAAACTCGTTATTTGTTGAATATAACTTAAAGTTCTGTTACTTTCAGTATTGTATTATTTCTGTTTTTCTTTTATGTTAATTCTCTTTTGTACAGCATTGTAAATCTTGAAGATAATGTAAATGGGCTAATTCAGCAAAAGGCTGTCGTTTCCACTTAAAAAATTTCTACTTAGCATAAATTATGACTGTATTAATGTTAAGAAAATAATGACGTAACTTTAGGAAATATTAAAATATTATTACTTTCTTGTCACACCAGTGCTGAATGACTTTTCTTTTTCTTTTATTTAACAAATTACTCCGCAAAGGAAATTTGTGGAGAACATGTCCAAAGATTTGTATGTATGTGCCTTGTACCTGTTAAGTCAAGTAAAATTTCAGCCTCTTGAGGAGTTAGCCCAATGGAATGTGAGTAGTACACTTGCAGTTTCCGATTCAGTGCCTTTCCTGTGAACCGAAAAGAAAGTGAAAGAAATAAAATTTCCTATAAGATGCAAGTGCATTGACAAATGAGTCTTTAATATTATATTTCTTGCCTCGCATTCGCCATAACGAGTCACCATACACCATACCGCTTGAGGGACTTCCCAAATCTATTAGTGACGTATGTGAACATATGTTAGACAGTCCTCCGGCCCTGGGGGGCCACTCCCCGATTTTGAGCGAATGCTTCTGTTTTTTGAGCAGAGATTGTTTTTCTGCGACCTCCGTTAAACTTGGGATTCGTCGTATGAAGTTCCAATATCACTCGTTATCGTTAGCTGAGTGGCTAGCGGCGTCGTTTTTCGGGAACAGTGGTTCAGATTCAGAGTTCGATTTGCAAATTTTCGATTTTTCTGACGATTGAAGTTGCTCGCATGGAAAATTGGAATGTAGGGTCTTAAAGGGCGAAACTCTCAACCGTTTTTTCGAATTTCTAACCGTAACGGAGATATAGCACGTTTTTGTTTTCGCGAGGCGCGATTTTGCATTCTGTGATTCAAGAGTTTCGGGGAGAGAAGCGCGATGGCTGGCCCGGCTAGTCCGCCATTTTGACCAGTCGTCATTATTGGCGCCGTCACAGCATCGGCGCTTCTTTCCCCCAAACTCTTGAATCACAGAATGGGAAGGTGAGCCTCGACGCCATCTTTCGAGGATTCCAGCGTTGTGTCCGTTAGATAGACGACTTGAGCTAAGCAGATTTCGAAGAAGAAAATAAGAAATGGTGTCAAGAACATGGCGGCCGTGACGTCA
>CABIKL010003922.1:0-10314 GCA_902196195.1 Aptinothrips rufus | reverse complement strand
GGGGCGGGGCGCGGGGCGGGGCCCGGGGCAGGGACAGCGGGGCGTCCTTTCTTCTCGCTGTGCACCTTGCGGCCCCTCGCCCCGCCACGCCCCGCCTCGCACACCCCGCCCCGCAGGTATGAGGACCTCGATGAGGACACTCCCAGCCACAACCATGCGCTCGCGTCATTTTCGGTGAGAAGCAGACATTTTTAAAGTTTGTTGGAATGTTTTTTACTGGCTGGCTGGCTGGCTGGTTGTCTGTCTGTCTGTCTGTACAGCTGCCACGGAGAGACCGGTTGGATAGGAAGAAAGGCTTAGACTCGAGGAATCCCGGGGAGGAGGCAGAACATGTCCCTTGGCCCTGTTTCTCGTGGCGTGGCGTGGCGTGGCGTGGCGTGGCGTGGCGGTGCTCTGATGTCTGGTTGGGGCCGGGCCGGGAGTCGGGTGTGGAAAAATAATGGAATGGAAGCAGGACGAGTCGCCAGCCCTGTACAGGGTGTTCCAGCAGCCCCACGCCGGGGCTCAGCTCCTAGTTACCTACTCCAACCTAACTTGGGAAGTCTGTGGCTTAGCTGCACCTGACCGAATGTGAGGTTACTGTGACGCGGTCTGTGACGCTGGCTGGCGACGGGTGGAGGGAGCTGAAGGTGCGGCGAGATGCGCCCCGCCCCGCCCCGCCCCGCCCCGCCCCGCCCCGGCGCGGCTCGCTGGCAATTAACAGCGTTATTGATGGAGGCACACATTAGACGTCAACCCTTGCTTCCCTTCCACCGCCACGCCACGCCACGCCACGCTGCGACGCGACGCGCGCGCGTCTGTCGGGTCAAGTATCAGGCGCCTTCTATTTGCGTCCCACCCCCTATCCCTATGCAAGTCGTCGCCTTCGCCGGACACCCTTCAAAACGGAGTGAAGTGGGTGAAGTGGCCTTGCATGCACCTGTGGAGCGGGGCGGGGCGGGGCGCGTCCTGGTACAGTTCTCTGCCCCGCCCAGCCCCGCCCCGCCTCGTGTCGCCTCGCCGCCTCCAATTTAATGCCGCGGCGATGGTCCGCGAGCCGTCTGTCTGTCTGTCCGTCTGTCCGTCCTGATGGCTCCTCGCGACCTGAGTGAGTGAGGGAAGGGAATCCGAAATAATCTGGCGCGGCATCTATTTCTCGGGGCGTCTGACTTCGCCTCGCCTCGCCTCGCCTCGCGAGGGTGTTGGCTCCTTGTCTCGGTGTGAATCGAGGAAGTCGGGCGAGGATGCGGGTCGCGGGGACCTGTGGGTCCGCTGGGTGCGCGGGCGAGGCAAAAGGGGGGCGGGGGTGAAGGGGGGCGCCAAGTTTTCAGACCTAATTAGCACGAGTGCGGAATACTTTACGAGGACATGAATGTCACCGGGAGTCTGGGGGGAGTGCATCGGATTGTGGTACATTACATTGTAGAGCCGTGCAGGAGGCTAAGGAGGACCCGGGAGGGGAGGGGAGGGGGAGGATGAGCAGACAGAGACGAATACCGAATGATGAAGAGTGAAGGAGGGAGAGAGATAGTATTTATAGTTGAGTGTACCGCTCTCGTCTGCTGGCCGGCCTCTCCTCTCCTAGGGTGGTGCATTTGACACGCTGCGTGTCTGCCAGCATGGCGGCTCTGGCGATGCACCGCCCGCCCCGCTCCGCCCCGCCTCGCCTCGCCCCGCCCCGCCCCGCCCCATCCCGATTCACCTCACCCCGCTTCGTACCCAGGCAGGCTCTGAAAGGTGCGCACAGCTGGCTTGGATGCGCGAGAAATCGTAGGACGTTCCGCTAGTTTCGTTGTGAATTTGACTGCTCGACTGTAAATGTGGGAAACTCTTGGCCGCCACCACTAACCAACTCTCCGCCTCTCGCCACGCCACGCCACGCCACGCCACGCTGCCAGATTGTACTGACGCGACGCCGTAACTCGCAGCGTTAACAAGCTCATGAAGGGCGGCAGGCAGGGCGGAGCGATTTGAAGCGACCGTGGATGACGAAACGTGCATGGAAAATGTCCCCTCGGCGCTATAGAGCGGGAGCAGTCAGGCCAGCCAGCTGTGGGAGCGTGTGCTGGCGCGGCGTGGCGTGGCGAGGCGCGGCGTGGCGACAGAAATAACCAGTGCCTGCCTCAAACTTAGCAGCTTATAACCTCTGAAAAACGCCCGAGCCGTCTCGGGCTGGGGGGGCGGGTCGGGGCGGCGGAGGGGAGCATCCAGCATCCACCAAACAGCACCACTGCAGCACACATGGTGGAGGCTTTGCCCTTCCTGTCATGTTGAGAGACTACCCCCCCCCCCCCCCCCCCCCCCCCCCCCCCCGTTACAACTCTGCTGTCTCCCCCTGGCTAAGGTTAATGTCATCAGAGCACTCTAGAGATGTGGACCATGTGAAGGGACCTCGAACAGGGCAGGGCCAGGCAGGGCCTCGTTCCGGATGCTGTGACGACAGATGGACGCATCGATTGGCTGTCTGCTGCTGAGTCGCAGTGTCATCGGCAGCCGGGGGGAGGGGGGGGGGGGGGGTCGCGTTCGAGTGATGCAAAGCAGCTCACGCGGTCGCTCGCTCACCTCTCGGCAGACCCAGCCAGCCGAGTGTTTTGATTCGACGCATCTTCAGCAACTGTCGTGTTAGCTGGCGAGGCGAGCATCACTCTAACAAAGGGACAGTTAGCTCTGTTTATTGCTAGTTCCTTGACCGGAAGATTGGATTACCGAGACAGCAGGCTGTCCCCGCCCCGCTCCGCCCCTCTCCGCCCCCAGCCACACGATCCCCGAAATTCCTGGATGTGTGCGTGAGTGTCAGTGTGTGTGTGTGTGCTAGTTACAAGACCTTTTCAAGTCCCTTCGTGAAACCTGTTAGCTCGTCCAGTGCCTCTCTGCTGGCTATCTTTGTGTGCTATCTCGCCCCAGCGATCATGCAAGCGTCTGCAGCCAGCGGGGGACGAAAACAAGAAGCGTTGTTGCTCTTTTATCGACGTGGAAACGGAGGAAAGGTGAAAGGGAAGAGGAAGGGGGATGGGGCAGTCATATAAAGGAAGCGATGTTTAGGGGGGATTCGCATTGCGTATGAGGGTAGCAGCAACCTTTGCGACAGGCAGCCTGTTTCGAAACGATTTCGTTCTCGGCTTGCAACCTAAGAGGCCGCGCCGGGCGATGCTCCTCTGTTCCGCTGACTCCCAAACGTGTGTCCTCCGCTAAATTCAAAAATGCATTCAATTCAAATGAAAATATAGGATAATTCGAGTCCATTTTTCTTCAAGTATCCTATAAGTGCGAATTCCAGCATGAAAACCGAAGGAAACTCACTGAAATTGCACTACTGAAATCCGAGCCTATTTCGCTCTCGACCCGCCCTCTCCTGGCGTGGCGTGGCGTTGGCGTGGGCGGGGAGCGCTCTGTCCAGATGACTTCTCTTCCTGGAAGTTTACAATTTGCGACAGTTTGTGCGGAGGGCGGGCAACACATGTGCCGGAGCGCCATGGCTGTGGCAATTTGTTCGGCGACGTTTCAGAATATATAGGTGCGACCGCGCGGACCTCGTCTCGTCTCTCTGTTTGTTATTTGAGAGTATGTAAATTCGGTCGTTACCAACTCGCCCCACCTTTACCTCTCTGCCGCGAAAACACACAGGCTATAAAGGAGGAGGGCGCGCGAAGAGTGGGGGGCAGAAAGAGGGGAGGGGAGGGGAGGGGACATTCTTGGAGAACTAGCTCGAGATTTACAGCTTTACAGCAGGTACCCTCGTGTGAACAGCCCCCCAGTCATAACACTTCCATCCACTGTCTCCCTTCCGTCAGTTTTGCGGTTGTTGTCCTGCCATCCCTTGTAAATTTAAGACGGCCTTTTTATTTTTTGTTTCAATTTTTTGTCCCGGGTGTCTGACTCAGCACAAGCGTGATCTGCTGGGAAGCTCATTAACCCAATATATCGCAGTCGTCTGAGTTCCCTAGTGATTGACACACAACCGCACGCCGGGGCCGGAACTGTAGGGTCACTAGATCACTAGATCTCTATGGAAACAGGCAAGCGTTATCGTGTGTATCGCACGGAAAGGAATGGACCCGGGCTGGCCGTCATGCTGGTGTTAGGCGCGCTGCGTCCTTCAGCCAGACAGTGTTCTTAAAGTCAGTACTTTTGTGGCCGATAGTACTTCTAGTTGTACCGATGAGCCGCTGCCTTCCCCTTTCCCGCACGTTTCTTATTCACCGTGTCTGTCCTCCCCCGTCCCCTCCCCTCCCCTCTCTTCCCCTCCCTGCCCGTCCCTTACCCCGCGAAGCTCGCACACACAATATCTCCTTTTATCATTGCTAAAAACGCTTTTACCTTTTCATCAACTGCGTCCACAGCCCTATTCTGCATCAGACAATAGGCAGGTTGGTCCCTCCGGGAACGTTTTTCTTCGGACCACAATGCGAGCGATGCGAGGCTGCCTGCCGCACCGGGGCTGGCAGAGCTCCCAGCCAGCAGCCGACCCGACCGAGCAGCCAGCCAGCCTGACCGGCCGCACAGCACCGCACCGTACTGTACAGGCGCGTCCAAAAGCCCGACGAACATGTGTGGAGGTGGGCAACACCTCGGCTCGGCTCGGCTCGGCTCGGCACGGCGCCGTAGCCTCGCATGCTCTGGAGATTTTACTGGTAATGCTTCCTGCGCTCTACCAGGACGACAGAATTTCGGAAATTATGTATATCCCTTTCCTAGCCTAATCCACTGATAGGTCCTATTCTTATTCTCATCATGCTCTTTTATTTACTTAATTTGTCTCCCGGGGCCTCAGACGTCCTCCCCTCGCTGGCCTGGCTTACGGGGTCAAAGACACGCAGCATACCTTGTCGCCAAGGGTATGGCGGCCATGGCTAAGGGCGGCCCTACTTCTCGGAAGCAGATGGTCCCTGTCGCTGCCCGGCTCTGCCTTGCCCCACCCCTCTCTCCGCGGAGCTCCGTAAAGCTGCTCGCCCGGCTAGTCTGCTCCGCCACATGGTATCGCACCACTTCTTTCTCTCGAACTATACAGGCTGACCAATCAACACTTGTTGTCGAGGTGGTCGTGGAAGGCAATGCTCCCATGCACCGCAAAAAAGAAGTTCTGCGAATTCACAAAAAGGTGTTCAAATATGATCTGCTGGCGATTGTTATGAATTTCCAGCTTTTTATTTTAATAAGTTTTCTATATAAATCCATCGTTGTTGACTAACGTACCAGATTAATGAGGCGACGTTGTGAAAGTATTTTAATATTTTTATTTTTAATGCGTTTCAAAATGAGGTCCTGCCATCGGACCCAAGCAACACGTTTGTAAATTTACGAACCGTCCATCATCAAAAGAAATGGCGACAGTGTTCGTCAACTGACCACACTCTTCTTACTGTGTGAGTTCTGCAGAAAACATCTGCTGATTTCGTGAGCCATTCTCTCCGAATTTTCTCATTCGTGCCGCAGTATTCCGGGTAGAAGTGAGATTTAAAAAATCCCGCGCTGCCTAATGGGTAGACAAAGGGGATGGGGCCTCGCCCCGCCCCGCCCCCGCTTGGCTGGCTGGTGGTCTCAAAGGGCACAAGCAGCCCACCTCTCCTCGTCCCGTGACAGAGGGATGCAGGGAGACGGATTTATTATACGACTGGCCCGCTTGTAAAGTGGCCGTCACTCGTGCGTGATGCTCGCCACGTGTGAAAGCAGACAACGTCGGGCCATTTTGTCATTATTACACTCCCCCCCCCCCCCCCCCCCCCCCCCCCCCCCCCCCCCCGTCCTCATCCTCGTCCTGAAGTCTAGGGAGACACCTGCCATGGCGTGCCAACCATCATCGACATAAACATTTAATCAACGCGAGACAATAGCTGCTGCTTAAATTGTTTGGGTGAAGCTCCACGTAATAATGACTTGTGTCCCGCTCCGGGCTCAGGAGGAGAGGGGAGGGGAGGAGAGGCCGGAGCTCAAGTCGACTCGCTGCTCATTCCTTGTCAAAACTGTGGGAGCCTTGCCTAGGGAGCTGCCTGCCTGCCCCGCGCGCCTTCTAGGAATCGCCAATTACGCATTGCAGAATCCCTGTGCAGAAACAGGGGGAGGGGTCGGCTTGGCTCGTCCGCCTGCCCTGCTCTTCCCTGCCTTGCCCTGCCCCACAGGAGGGCGAGGGTTGCTGCTCTGGCAGATGCCTCAGCCCCCCCCCCCTCCTCCTCCCCCCCCTCCCCCGCCCCCTCCCCGGCCCCACACAGCCACCTTCAGCTGGCTGGCTGGCTTTACCGCTTCTGACCTTTCCCACCCACACGTTCGCAGCCAGGATGTCCGTCAAAAGCACAGTCTACCGTCCCAAAAATGATGCGTCCCGGACGAATTCTGGACTGGAGCGGAGCTGGAGACGTGTTGGAACAGTGCTGGAGTTTGAAAAGGAATCCGCCCTCTTGTAGTCGCGCATCGAGAAACTCAAGTATGGGTAAAATACAATGTTAAATTTTTGTCCCACGTTTTCGCTGTTTACTTTCTTCTGTGGGTTCTGTAATGGAATTCAGTTTATCGATGCGAAGAATACGCTGCGTGCCGGTGAGCATCGACAGTTCACTTGTTGCGGCGGGGAGTGGGTACTGTATCAGCGCCGGGGTGATGAGCACTGCGTGATGTGGTGACCTCAACGCGTGAGTGGGGCATCATGGCCGCCCAGAGAGGAGCGAGGCCCGGCCGGCTCTCCCACCCGCCCCGCCTCGCCTCGCCTCGCCTCTTGCTCGCCCTGATCACTTCTCGGAAAGTGACTTTGCCTGGCGACATGGCACTGCACGGCACGGTGCGGCACGGCGCGGCACTGCATAGCCATGCGGCGCGACGTTGTCTCCAAGGGCAATCCGTTATTTCAACGTAAAGCTGGATAACTGGTACTGTGCGTTTCGCTCACTGGCGCACTTTAGTGGTGAGTTGCTGGCTGAGAGAGAACGAGAGAGGGAGATAGAGGCAGAGAAAGAGGGATACTCTAGAGATACATACACTAGACAGAGAGAGAGACTCGTCCAGTCGCCAGCAGTATAGCACTGGACCAGAGGGAAGTGTGACTTGCATTACCTTCGGATGCGTGTCCTGTCCGCGGTCTGACGTGTCGATATGATGTCGTGATTACGCGGCGACCAGCCCTTCCCTTGCAGGCGGCCATGTTTGCATGCGGGCTGCTCTGTGAGGAGGGGTGGCGGTTCATCCCCTTCCGGGCCGGCCTGGTTGGCGGCGAGGCACCGAGGAACACGGCGTTTGATTGTTTGGACCTGGCGTGATGCGCCGGCCGCGCGTGGTGCGGTGTGGTGTCCGTGCGTGCGAGCCCGCCCGCCCCGCCCCGCCCCGCCCCGCCCCGCCCCGCCCCGCCAACCAGTGCCGCGCTGCCTGCCTGCGTCGCGTCGCGGGCTGGCCGGACTGCACCTCTCTCGTCACGTGACGTGTCACGTCAACCAATTACCGACATGTCCCTGTCACAGCGCGCGGGGCCGGCCGGGGGGGGGGGGGGGGGGGGGGGGGGGGGTAGTCGGACACACCAAAATGCCGCAAAGAGGAATTGAGTCGAAACGAGACTCCAGCGCAGGACCAGGGAGGGCCAGGGCCCGTGACAAGATAAAAACGCGGCAATTGTCGTGATTATGAAGCAAAACAAACGCGCCTCAATTAGGACTGGTGCGCGGCAGATAAAGGTGCGATGCGGCCGGGACGTGATGATTTCCCTCATTACGGTGACGGCGAGTGAGTCTGCCTGTCGCTCTGGATGCGATCAGGTTTCACGCGGCCCGGCCCGGCCTGGCCACGCCCAGCCATGATAAAGTTGGTTATCTCTCGGTAATTACGTATTACGGCCGGGCAGGGCAAGTGAAACGTGTGGCGCTTGCCTCGCGCGGGTTTCATTACGTTGTGATGTCTGCATGTCTGCCCCTCTAACAGCGCGCCCCTGCAGCAGCGGAGTGGGCGGGAGGCTTCTCACTTTCAACGTGCATTGAAATCCAGGGCGTGCAACCATTGCACGGTTGTTCGAACGGTGTACTGTATTCGGCGGTTGCCTGAACATTACATTATACTCAGTAGCGGAAAGGCAACACTGTATGGACGAGAGCCCCCGCATGTCCGTGTTGGGATCAAAATGAAACGCTGTCTCCGCGATCCTGTGGGGATCTGCACTGAAATACTAAAACCCTGATTCAGGGGCAACTTAACCCAAAGAATACATATGAAGGTCATTTTGAGACCAACTCCAAAACGCGTTTCGTAGCTTCCTGATCATGTACGTAGGTCTGGAAATCGCCACAACAAACATTTTTGTACCCTTGCTTTCTGGGTTGGTTTGCTCTAGATTCTGGGTTTTGGTTGTTCTGTGTGCTCGCCTGTTGTTTCTAAAGACCTGGATACTGGGCAAAGCAACGCGATGGCTGTCCCGCCTAATTCGCCACCTTGACTGGGGGGCGATGACTGCCACTGCTGCGCCAGCCCAGTACTATGCGAATTAAAGGGTGAGGTATGAGAAATTAAGGGTATCGCATTTCTTTGCCCAGTACAGTATTCAGGTCTTTATTTGGTTCGAGTCTCGAATGTAATGTATGCGCCGTGCTTTTGATTGATGTTCGGCCCGGCCCAGCCCGGCGCCTCACTGAGTGACGTGCAGAGTGTCTTCACTCGCGGGGAGCCGCCGGCCCAGACCATGCGGGGCTGCCTGCTCGCCGATTGAGCAGTCAATTTGAGAGACGTCGGTTATCATTTTCCTCGTAGAATTGTCTCGAGTGTGTGTGTGCGGTGGCGAATGTTCGCATAAAAAGCGCGCATAAATTTTCCTGTCGCGACAGATACGGCCGTAGACGTTCACGCCTTGCTTCGGGCCACATGCCGATGTGTTGCCTTTGGAGTACGGGGCACTTTCTCTCCGATCGTCTTCAATTTGAAAAGATACTTAAAATCAACAAAGTACTTCCTTTATTTTTATTTTTATTTATCCTGTACCTGTGATAAATTATGTGTGTTTTCTTCTTTTGAAGACTGTAATTCACCTTCTAATATTTGTTATTTGTTTATGTTGCAGATTCGACAAGAAAAGCCATATTACATTGCTGATCCCGAAGTCGATTCACTCGTAAGTATTCCTCGCTTTCAAAGTTTGGACCGTTGGGGCCAAAATTTTGGGTCGGAAGTTTATTTCGACGCTTTAACAAGAACTGCTTCTATACCACACATGACGTATATGAGCGTGGAGTTGGTGGCGTGGCGTGGCGCGGCGTTTTGAATGGCTCAAATGACGCTATTGACTGGCAAGGCCGCGGGAGGCGTTGGTACCCACTGGCCTTGTGAAGTTGAACTTGTGAACATAAGCCTTAGTGTAGCAAGTGGTTTGAATTAGTATACTACTGCACCTTGGCAGTAATGGCGGATTACGCTAAAGAATGGTTTAATGTTCGGACGCTAATCCGATGCCCGTTCGTGTTGAGAAGCTGTTAATGTTCGAAAGCGACAATCAATTCGGCTGGCGAGTGAGGTAGTCTGTTTAGAGACCCGTATCTTGTGGCTCCCCAGCCTTGAAATGCTTGATATGGGTGTGCTGCTATAGCTGAGCCGCGTTGGTCTGGGTGCTGGCGTGGCGCGGCGTGGCGTGGCGTCCACGCTCTGCCAGGCGCACATCACGTCTGGTGGGGGCTGTCCTTATATTTCTTGTTACGCATTTATCCATTATCCATTCTGTATATACACTAGTTTTGTAAATTAGACTCCGTTTTATTGACGAAGTGTACTATTATTTTCTACTCATATCTCAAGAAAAGGGATAGGGGAGGATACCGCAGTTGTGTATCGTTAAAACCATAGGATTTTGAAAAAGTAAATTTTGTAGCCTGAGCAAAAAAATTGGAAGATGACGTCATCACTGTGAAAATTTTGCTCGTCATTTTGACGACGATTTAACGGCTATTTTTCTTTTTACATCTGTGTCGTTATGTATTGCGCTTGATGACGCTCGTTACCCATAAAGTGTGCATGACAAATTTGAACCTGTCGTCACATGCGGACGAACGCGTCGTTTAACTGACAAGGATTTGTCGTTATTTTGTTCAGGATGAATGTGTCGTCAAGATTTTTGTCGTCAAGTGACAACAAATTTTTACAGTGATGCCGTTCGATGGCCTCAGAAACCACTTGCAATAAATAAAATGGGGTCAAAAACGCCGCCAACCATCTTCGCAAATTCACGCCACTTTTCTTCCAGTGCGGTGGGGATTGATGTGATGTCACGGGTGAGCGCGTCGCGCCGGGCCGTCTGATATCGTATCGACGTTATTTGCCGCCGCCCCCCCCCCCCCCCCCCCCCCCCCCCCCCCCCCCCCCCCCCCCCCCCCCCCCCCCCCC
>CABIKL010003921.1:0-10314 GCA_902196195.1 Aptinothrips rufus | reverse complement strand
CCCCCCCCCCCCCCCCCCCGTCTCTGAAGAGCCTTACGTAATTTATGGACAGCTCCTTACTCTGAGTGCCGGGGCGGGAGATGGGCATGGGCATTGGGATCTGATGACGTAGTTTTCCTTACTAAGTATTTGCTTGGAAATACCCCACGTATTTCTTGCTGTCGATACTCCGGTGCCCAGGCCTGCGGCAACAAAGGAGCTGCGTCCGGGATCGGAGCAGAGCGGGGCCGTATCCGGCAATTATTATTTATCTAATTTCAAGGGGTTGTCATTTCTTCCATTCTGGCATGTTTTAATCGTCTAAACTAGCGGTATAATAAACACGAAAAAAAGAGGGAAAAAAACACAAAAAAAACTACGTAAGTAATGGGGCAAGGTAGCGGGGTCCTCAAAATGACAGAGGATGACGGAGCGGGGGCCGTGGTTTAAACCGACTGTTTAATTTATGCACACCGCAGAGATTGATGATCTCACTTCCGGGTTGATTCTGTTTGAGATCCTAACCGCCGCACGTATTTGCGATAGGGCGGAAAGCTAAATGCATACAGCGTTTCGGGTTAGCATTTGGGCCCTACGCAAACGTCAGTGTGGATTTTGAGGTCTCTGACCGCGTGACCTTAAACATGCCGCCAACTCTCGCACGGAAGTAGGGAAGTAGCCCAGCTGGTTGCGCTCGTCGGACATTTCCCTTTCACCCCTTCTCAACCCACAACGGGGTCTAGCTACTGGAAATCCCGGATACATCAGAAGGGGTTGGAGGGGATAGGGCTGGAGTGTCGTGGATTGGGAAGAAGGATAAGTACAGCCGGTGCCTGACTTACCGAGGTTTCACGTTCAGGGCCAACCATTACTTTAATACCTACTGTTCACATTAAACCTGAATTGTCCACTTTCTCGTCCTTTTCTCTAAGGGGTCGTACCAAAACTACGTGACCACTTTGGGGGGATGGGGTGTGGGGTCTGACAGAACACTAAGGCCTATCTTAAAAGCATGGTGAGGTTAGGCTAGATCGGTAACGGAGGGGGGAAGAGAGTCAAAAAGTGGCCTGTAATCGGTCACGTAGTTGTCGTGCGACCCCTTACAGCAGTCCCAAGTTGCGCTGATTTCATTGTCAGGGACCTGCTCCTGTTGAAGAGTTTTCGCGCAGTGTCGTAGTGCGATGTGTGTACTGTACAGTCTGTACAGTGTTATGCTATGCTGCCGCGCGGGGCGGGGCGGGGCGGGGCGGGGCGGGGCGGGGCGGGGCGGGGTCGGTTGGGGTTGGCCTGGGTTGGCCTGCCGTGCCGTACTGTCCAGGTTATGACGAGCTGAGGCTAGCTGAGGCCTGCCCGGCCTGCCCTTTCTGATCTCGTCTCAGCGTGGCTTCTGCTCGTTACGGCTTGCACTGGAGTTACTAACATGGAGGGGAGGGATTTAGTATGGAAATATGTGTAATCCCGCAGCAGGCCTGACCTACCCCGCCCCGCCCCGCCTCGCTCCGACAGATTCTGTCTGTCCTATCCGTCGCAGTGCACGCCAGAGAGTAAGGGCTCATCCATAAATCGCGTGATCCCATTTCCATGCGTTCTTCCTGCCCCCACCCTTTCCGCCTAATGTGATCATGATTTCAAAGAAAGTGTAGAGTAAGAGGCAACAGTGACAGTGACGGACTGGGTGGTCGCAAGAAGCCCGGGACCTGAGTTTTTTTCGGGAGCTCCTTACAGACTAAATGGGGAAAAAGGGCATTCCGGTCCCGAAAATATACCTTTTTAGGGGAGACGCGGGGGTGGCGCCCCCGGGTCAGTCCGTTATCCCAGATTATTAATGTTTCTAGTCCGGTCAGTTGTGAACAGATAGCTAAACTACCATTATTTTTCACGGTAAAAAATAAAAATACCATTAAGACTGTTCAAATTTTCCCAGCTATTCTCTAAGGCAATGACCAGACCAGGTTTCAAAATACAGTGCTCTCGTGACGACAGTCATTGCTTATTTATACTTGTTACTGCGACGCAGTGACGTGTAATAACATGTGCTAAATGAAGAATGAAGAAGCTGATGAGCAACTTGGTGTCCGTATCTCCTCTGCGCTTGATTTAAGCGGCGCGCGCCTCGACGCCACGTCTCGCTCGGCAGCGGTCGGGTGAGTTCGGGTTCCCCGAGTCGCTCGGGTTTCCCCCACCGCTCCTCGCACACCGCACGGCGGCCGACGGCTCCCGACTTGATTCTGCACTGTGCCGTGGGCCCCCATGTAGCGCTGGTGGTGTAATGGTTAGCATAGTTGCCTTCCAAGCAGTTGTTCCGGGTTCGATTCCCGGCCAGCGCATCGTTTTAGTTCTACGCATGTAGATTACCCAGTTTAGCGCCATGCTTAGCTCTGCTGGTCTCAGTGCATGCTAGACTAAGAGAGTGCCGAGTACTCACGCCGAGCCTGCTGTCGGTTGTGATCTTGGCGCACTCAACATTTCCTCTCCGTTATCATTGCAAGCTTATCATTTTTCCTCTCGATGTGTTGTATGCGATTTACGACCGGCTTTCTTTTACGCCGCTTGACGATTTCTGTAATAACAAATTAGTGCCAAACTGATAATTTGAGTTTGTTTTAAAAAAATAAAAATTGTTGCTTCTTCAGATGACACTGCTGGTGCGCGTGGTCAGCGATTCCTCCCCGGGCCGGTTCTCCGGCTTTCGCCTTGGCCGTGGTACCGTCGGCACACTGCGTTGCCACTCGCCGCGCCCCTCGCCGCCCCGCCCCTGGCCGCCCCGCCCTCCTCGGCCTGGAACGTGTTCTCGATGCCCGTCTCCGCGCGGCTCCGAGCCACGCCGGTGTGGCAGCTGCCCGCCCTCATGCACGACGCGCCTCAGCAGTCCCAGAGGTAAGTACACTGAAATAAAAACTGAAGTGCAGTAAGAAGTACGCTCCCAAAACTACTGGTACTTTTTATTTTTAAGAGTGAGTGTCTTTTTCTCCCCAACCAATGGAATATTGTTCCTCCGCAGCGACCACCGCCTGGCGATCTCCACTCGCAGCGGCCTTGCTCGCCCCGAGCCCGACTGGGTGCGCGCCATGGCGCAGGCCTCGCCGATGTACGACATGGTGGAGAGGGTGCAGAGCGACTCGCAGCCCCAGCTCGTCCTCAGCCGGCCCGCGCTGCACCCCAGCAGGAGAGACTGGGGCTCGGCCACGCCAGGCTCAGGGTGAGTGCAGTTGACACGCTCTCAGGAGCTCGACTAGAACATGTACTCTGTACACAGGATCACAGGATTACATTGTTAGGCAAGAAAATCAACTGTTGAGTTGAAATTTTAGGGGTTTTAGTCCGTTTAAGACAGTTGCGGTACTGAATAGCTCTGGTAATCTTCAATCTCTTTCAAAAGCGATGTAAAATAACAAGAACATTTAAAACAAAAAGATCCGAAATTTTGTATGTCGGACTGACTGACCTCTCGGATTGCGCGACACGCCGACAAGTCAATAGCAACGTATACTTTTCTCACTGTTATGATTCTTTTTTCACATTTAAAAGTAAATAAATATTTCTTTAGACTTTGCCTATTTCTATAAGTAATGAAAATTGCATCTTCTGATGAAATCAGGGAATATCTTTACAAATTTTGGAATGTTCCAAGTGAAGTTAGCTTCATAAGTCGATTTCAGTTTTTACGTTTAAGTTCTTTGTGCCAACACCCACATTTCTTTTTGATTTTCTTATTAATCTTTTTTTCTTCAATTTTTTCAGAGATTTTCCGATGGCGATTGCGCCTGCAGTGGAGGTGGCTGCTCGGCAGCCGGGACCGTGGGGCGGGGACGAGCAGGGGTCGGGGGGCGGCATTGCAACAGGTGCAGCAGCTGGCGGCGCGCGGCCCGCTCTGAATACAGAGGACGCTGGGGGTGGTGCGCACACCACGCCCCTCATCACCGACGCCCCCCGCGACGCCCCCCGCGACGCCACCTCCTTACCGACGCTCGCCCCGTGGACGTGGCCTGGCGTCGTCAGCACGGAGCACCCCACCTCGACCAGCTTCGGCTCGACCGGGAGCATCCTCTTGGAGGCCACGACGGACTTGACGCAGCTCACGGACGGATCCGGGACGACGAGCAGCGCCGGCGCCTTCGACACGACTTGGCCGGCAACTTACTCTGCGACGGGCCGCCCCACGGCTGTCACTCCCGTGCCTGTGACAGACGTGACCGGCGGGGTCGTCACGCAGTTCGACGCATTCATCCTAGTGACGAATCAGCCAGCTGCGACCACTCTGCACCCTGGGACTGAGATGTTTACAGTGGTTGGTGGCTCTGATGAAGCCATTTCTTACGCAGGTGGCAGCGAATTAACGACAGTTCTTCCAATTACCAGTGACACAAGCGTCGTCACGAAGGGGCAAGATATGACCACCGACGGATATGTTTTTGTGACGAGCGAGCCTGCTTTTACCTCGTCACAGCCTGTGACTGATAGCTCTATCTTTGTGACGAGCGAGCCTGCTTTTACCTCGTCACAGCCTGTGACTGATAGCTCTATCTTTGTGACAAGCGAGCCTGCTTTTACCTCGACACAGCCTGTGACTGATGGCTCTGTCTTTGTGACGAACGAACCAACCGTTTACTCCACGACTGAGGGAATGACCAGTGAACTCCCTGCCAAGCCTGCCGTGTATTCTACCACAGACGGAGTCGTGCTTGTGACGAGTGAGCTTCCTGCAACCACCGACCACTTCGTGACTACAGTTCCTTCTGAGCAGCCGACTTCTATCGGATTTTCTACTGTGACGACGGAACCATTCGTAACCGCCGAACCGACTGAAGTCACCTCTGTCACTCCTATCACGGCACAATCTGACTTCACCGACGGCATTGCCGATACGACGATTTCCAGGAGTCAGCCTACGACCGAAGCTTTGGACACGATCGAGATCGAAGTCAACAAGAAAAGAGGAACGACCCTCACTCCAATCGAACCTGAGACTACTGTTGAACCGACGACGGAAGACTACAGTCCGCTCGCAGTGCAGGCTGCGGGCACCACGATGTCAGCCTGGACCGAGCCCCAGACCTCGACTCAGCATGAGTCTGAGACGACCTACCAGTCTGCCACTGAGTCCTGGGCGTACTCGGCCGGGCCTTGGCCTGCCGGTGAGGACCCGACCTCCAGCCCCGCCCTGAGCACCGGGACAACGCCAGAGACCTCCAGCTCGTACTCGACCACCCTGGTCTCCACGGCCGCTGCAGAGTGGGACTTCTCCACAGTGCAGTCAGCCACGACGGAGTCCTCCACGCAGCCACAGGAGACAACCGACGCGTCGACAACGGTTGAAGGCTACTCCTACCAGACAACAACCCTTTCTCAGGAGACAACTGGAGAGCTGACAACAGTGCAGGGCTACCCTTATGAGGCAACAACCCTGTTGCAGGAGACAACAGAGGCGTCGACAACGGTGCGGGGCTATTCTGTCGAGGAAACAACCCTGTTGCAGGGCACAACAGAGGCGTCGACAACTGTGCAGGGCTACCATTATGACGCAACAACCCTATTGCAGGGAACAACAGAGGCGTCGACAACAGCGCAGGGTTACCCTTACGATGCAACAACCCTTTCGCAGGGGACCGCTGAGGCACTGACTACGACGCAGGGGTACCCTTCCCAGGCAACGACCACAGATATTAATCCTAGCTTGGAGACTCAGGTTGTTTCCGAGTCCCCCACGAGTGCCCCTGAGGCCGTCAAGGTAGCCGCCGAGTACCGCGATGACGAATACAAGGACTTCAACTACTACGACGGCGTGGCCTTCGAGGACCCGAACCCGGTCCGCGGCAGCAGTGGGTCCCCGGCAGACTCCTACTTCCCGGACTACGACTCCAGAGCCGGCGAGTACGACGGCGACTACTTCTCGGACAGCATGCACGCGCCGCTGCGGCCGCCGGCCTCGACCGACACCAAGGGCCTGGAGATCGCCTCGCTGGTGCGGGAGACGCCCGCCCCCGTGCAGCCCGCTACCCCGGCCCCCGGCAGCCACCGCCGCTCCGACGTCCTCCCCGAGGATGACGACCCCGCCGACCTGGACGACATCACGAGCAACGACGTCGGTGCAGCGTCCTCCCCGAGCAGCTCGACGGCGGCGCCGAGCAAGGGAGCCGAGCCGGCCGAGCCCTTCGGCGCTCCGGACACCTTCGAGGGCCAGATGCTGCGCAGGCTGATCCCGCTCGTGGTGCGCCAGCTGCGCATGGGCACGCTGTCCGCCGAGGACGTGAGCCGCCTCAAGTACATCTTCGGCTCCTTCTGGCCCGAGGTGGAGCAGATGGCGCGCGCCATGGGAGGGCGCTGGCGTCGGGAGTCGTACCCGCACTTCAGGAGGTGGCGCAACCCCGACCTGAATGCCACTGCCGCCTCCAGACCGCGCAGCGACAAGAAGCACCACCGCGTCAAGGCGGGCTCCAGGCCCGGCCGGCGGCCCGCGCGGGGCCCTGCCCGAAGCCCCACAAGGGGCCGGCCGCACCGCCAGCAGCCGCACAGGGACCATGACAAGGTGAGCGGCAAGCTCCAGGACAAGTCCCACCAGGACAAGCCCCACCAGGACAAGCCCCGCCAGGACAAGCCCCACCAGGACAAGCCCCACCAGGACAAGCCCCACCAGGACAAGCCCCACCAATCCGCCGCACGCAGCACCAAGAGCAACAGGAAACAACACGGCGTAAAGAAACACGCCCACCCTGCACTGCAGTCAGAAGACATCAAACCTGGGGTGAGTTATGTGACGGTTTCCGGTACTGATTTTAATAAAAGCAATTAAAATTTGCCTATTTTGTAATTGTTATTTACTTGTGAAGCATACGACAGTAACATTGGTATTCTTCCTCTTAGACAGGGGCAGACCACCTCGCACTGAGACCCAAGCGAAGTCCTGGACACGCCAGCCCGTCAGCTGGAGGCGGGGAGCACGACGAGGACAGCGAGTACGACTACGACGAGGACTATCCATCGGACGACGGTGAATACTACGAGAGGTGAGCGAGTTATCACATTCTTAGCTTCTTACGAAGAAATCGTTCATACACTACGAACAAAGTAGTTATTAGTAAACAATCTCGTTCATAATATGAAGTTTATTGGTAGAGGACACGGTTTGAAAAGACATTAGTTTTGGGGAGCCGTTCCTGAGAAACAGCGGTGAAGTGACACCAGTTTCAACATTTTTTGGGCTCGTTTAGAGACAACTGCATTTTAGAGTGTCTTGATCATTTTGGTATAGCTCTCAAAATGACCCTAAAAGAAACTCCAAAATTAGTGTTACTGAACTTTTCCGTTGTTTCTCGGGAAGAAGTCTCCAAAACTGGTATTTAGTTTTACGCAGTACGAGCGCTGAGATTTGTTCGCAGTGCACGTACGCAAACCACCGAATTCATTAGGATTTCTTGTTCACTTTTCAGTTCTTTTTCGATAACTTTTCTTTTGCACTCACGCTGAGAATCTGCTTTCCTTTTGTGTCAAATAAAGACTTGTCTTCTAATCCAAATATCGTCCTATTTCAGTGACGACGAGGAAGTCGACGAGGTCCCCGACGCCGACAAATCGACCGACGACGACTACGAAGAGGACTCCGATGACGAGAGCCCCTTCCCCCTGCGAGTCCTAGACGACATCGACTCGGAGGAGCCGTCCGTGATGGAGCTGCACTACCGCGCCAGGCAGGCCCAAGGCGCGCCGCCCCAGGACGAGCACCCCGTCAGGAGGGTGGAGGCTGCCGACGAGGACATGCCCATGGACGAAGAATATGAATACTACTGAGAACGTTAAGGAACAAGCTGGGGGTGCGTTCATCATTTTGAATAAGGAGACGCGAAGAAATTTTATCCTTGGAACGTCATCTGTGAGTCAACTTTGATCTCTGAAGATAAATTGTAAGATTTTAACCAATGAGGTGTTAAATGCAAAATGTGATCTCTAGTTATTATTTTTAAGCCCATGTGTGATTAATAATTTGGACTGCATTTCTATTCACACCACAGCTTTATTTTATATGTTTGTATATTTATTGATCCATCTCTTCTGTGAAGAGGCTTTAAAATTGCCACTAAGTACAATTATTATAAATTCAGTTCCTCATATAATTTATATAGAATTTCTTGTAAATATTCATAAGTCAAGTAATTTAGGTAGTATAATTTAGATTATCATTAATTGTCACCTCCATACTTATCCAGTATCTATGTCTCGCCACTAACCCATGTCAAGATTGCTGTAAATGTGTATTTATCAATTAAATTTTTAAGATTATTCTATTTCTTTTGCTTTTCTGTTTTTGCCATTTCTCCGAGTTTTGATACAAAAGGAAATTACCATATCTTTAAGTCCGTCCACCTTAAAGCAGTACATTAGTGAAATATGGTGTGCCATGTGATGAGGTGGCAAGGAAGATCACACAATTGATACTGCAAGAATTCTAACTTAAATGTTATGAAGGTAAATCAAAAAGATTATATAAAGAAGGAAGTAAAGATGTTAAGTTGTCTTTTTGACGACATCTTAAACAACGTTGCAGACCTCTAAGCAACTCCCTGAGACGCTGGGTAGGCCACAAGGCCAATCAAGGCATTTAATTAGAGGGGAACGTCGCATGGCAGGGATTGACCAAATTGTACGTACCCAAAGCACGGAACAAGGTACTCATCCCGCCCCCTTACGGGCAGCTGAGGGCGGGGCAGGGCGGGGCGGGACCGGACGGGACGATGCTGGAACGCCCGAGTCTTTCATTCTTAAAAGAAGAACTGTAAGCCTACCCATCTTTTTCCTCATAGACACATCACAAGCCTCAAAAAAGGCGGGACGTCACACAGTTGCAGGTTTTGGAACAAAGAAACTATTTTATCTGCGCCGCCATTATGCGCGCAGGTGTAGATTCCATTAGATAGATCGTAGCCTTTTTCTCGGGATGCGTAGGTTTTTGAGGCCAGTACCGTTACTAAATTCAAATGAGAGGTAAACAAAACTGTTCCTATGCATTAGAGCAGTGGTATTCAATCTTTTCACTACCGCGACCCACTCTGAACCAGTCGATCAATTTCGCGACCCATTGTTTTAGGGGGTAGGGGGCTCGGCTCTGACCCAGTGGGTCGCGACCCACAGGTTGAATACCACTGCATTAGAGTATGTTATGGCGATCATTTCGCTCGCTGCATGTTATGGTGTTAAATGACTCTAACTACGAGAAACTTTCCGTATTGTGTGAGCGAGTGGCATCCCTCCCAGGTGTTCTGCTGTATTTATCTCGTTATATTATTCGTTTTGTGTGATGAAAAATATCGGAAGTCATCACGAAAATCAGGAAATTGTAAGCGAATTCGTTGCCAGTATTTAACAACTGGGCAGATACAGATGTCATTCGTTTTACCCTCGAATATCAACTGTTTCGTTAGCACTTATTTTTTTGTCTCTCACAACTATGCGGCCTTGTTTGTCAAAGTCAGGGAAAATCTACATTTAGGTCAGGGATTTGACAGGAAAACGTCAGGGAATTTGAAAATGACAGTCTTGTAAAAACCCTGACTGGGAGCGGGGGCAAAGTATGGAGTTCTTAGCGGCGCTGCTCCGCGCTCCACTGTTGGGGCGGGGCAGGGGCAGAAAAAGAAAAGGACTCCCTACATCTCCCCAGCTAGCTGCAGCTCCCATATTCGAGCAGAAGGCGCCTGGCAGGTAGGCAACCCATTCAGCACAAGTGTTGGAGCGGCTGCCAGAGGCCCGGCTGTGAGAGATAATGCATGAATGTACCCATCAGAGAGAGGCCGCGACACTCTCTATTGCGTGAGTGTCCTTGAGGTGCTGCGCTGTGGGACACTGCCGCCCGACGTACAATTAAAGCTTGTACGTACTGCGTCTTAATTACACTGTAACTGCGAGGCGCTTAGCTGTGGGAGGCTAGCGGCGTTTGCACACAATAATAATAACGGAACGCCTTAAGATGCTTCCTGAAGGAACACGGAACATCTTAGGCATTTCTAAACCAATGACTGGGGAGACCAATGCTGCGCGATTGCCGCGCCAACCCACTACGCCAATTAAAGACGTTGTATGAGAAATTCAACGCTTCGCGTTTCTCATCCCATTATCCAGCGTCCAGGTCTTTAGGCTTGTCTTGCTCGTATGGAATAAAGCAGGAGAGGCTCCGCTCATCGCGCGGCGCTCTTTGCTCTGTAGGATGGATGTTGTAGCCTCGCTCTGCCCCTGTGACTGGCTGAGCGGCAACGTGGTCCACAGCCGTGTCTGCCGGGCTAGGCCGGGCCGGGCGTGACCTCCAGGCGCTGGCCGCCGAGGCACTGGCCAAGACGAGACAGACGAGAC
>CABIKL010003920.1:0-10314 GCA_902196195.1 Aptinothrips rufus | reverse complement strand
AGCCACCGCTCCAGGAGCCACCGCTCCAGGAGCCACCGCTCCAGGAGCCACCGCTTCAGGAGCCGCCGCTCCAGGTGACTCGTGTAGACCCGTCACGCGGCCTCACAAGCAAGACTCTGACACTTGCGCGTCCCCAGCAGAAGTGGGCTGTCGAACCGGCAGGGCTAGGCTGATCCGATCACCAGCTCACTGCCGGCTAGCTGGTACTGGTAACACTTGGGTCCAGTTAGAACAGAAGCTGAAGCGCAGGGCGGCAAGCAAATTGGATGGCTCCATTCCCTCGGGTATTTCTCTCGGTATTTTTCTTTGTTTTCGCAGAAGCTTTCTAACGAGGTGGCTTTGCTGCCGTACTATTATTTACGAGAGCACACATTGGGTGCCGCTGCTGAGAAATTTCTCTCGAGCTTCCATGAAACCAAACCCGATCTACGTACTATAACGAACACGGGCAACGCTAAGGGTCGCCCACATATTACGTAACGCTATTTTGAGCCATTTTTGACCCCCTCTTTTCTCCATGTAACGACCCACGCGTAATGGACCGCTGGGCCGACCCCCCCCCCCCCCCCCCCCCCCCCCCCCCCCCCCCCCCCCCCCCCCCCCGGTGGCGTGGACGACCCCTCAGGAGGGAAGGCCATTCCGCGTGCACGGGGTCATGAATATTTCCACATGAATATTTCCGTAAATTATGCATTCAGCGCTTACAACAGGACAGGCAACCTGACGGACTAACCGGCTGCGGCTTTCATGATATGTGAAATTTTAATAGCAGGACTCTTAGTTTATGAAAATCCAATTCACATGTTATCATTGTCTTCCTTGCAAGAATCAGAAGGCCTCTAAGCTTCAGGGGGTGAATTTAAGCAGTTCTAAAAATGGCACAGGAATGTTGTATGTTTAGACTTGGACATGCATTGCAGTCACCTCAAAGACATTTTTACAGGTGCACTCTTATTAGTTTTCTATCCACACATAGCAACATATTTGGTCCTGGACAAAAGCAATGATCAGACAGTGAAATATCTTTAAGTTAACATATTTCCTGGATATAAGTTAGGAATTTTGTCACATATGAATTAGCATCCAGTTGCTTGCAAAACAAATGGGAACAAAGTAACAGATATCTATCCAAGATATCATAAGTAAATTCATAGCTCCCAGCCGCAAGGTTGTAGAAAGAGAGAGCAACAAACTATTCCGCACACTGTGCCAAAACTTAAAATGTCCACTAAAATCATCTACAGTGTTATTAAGCAAATTTGCTGATTTCTTGAAATAAGAAAATCCTTTTTGCTATTTTATCATTTGTGCATGATTTCTATCTTTAAAATCATAAGAAAGGTGCAATAGTAAGTATGATAAAAAAAATTCTTGTTGAAAAAAAAAAATCATGAATACAAAGACTTTAAGCTACAACTGAGACACAAAGAGAATTAAGATAGTCTTAGAAGTAAAAATCTCACATTGAGGTATGTAAGATGAAATGGGCTAAACCTGCTCCCCACAATTTAAGGAGAAATTTGTAAACGGAGTAGACTTTGGGATCAATTCCAGCAGAAACGAGGTGAGTGCACCTTCTCCACACCCGGCACTATCTACGAATATCCCGTATGTAAACATGCTCCAGTCATTATCGATTTGCAAGGTCTCGTTGTGTCCATGCGACTCCCATATTCATTCAACATTTTACTAAAAGCATAATTTGTTCATGAAGATACAGAAGACCGTCAGAAAACACAGGAAAGTATTGGATTGCTTATTTTAGAGCTGTCAGACCAAGATTGGCAGCCGATAGTCTGCAGACCTGCACAGAATCTCTTACCTTCTGAAAGTTCCAAATCCAATTCCGCCAATTTATCCCTTACTTCCTCTGGAAGCTTAGAAAAGTCTATATTTAGCTCCGCCATAGTCGAGATGCACCAGGTCACGAATGATCACACAATCACCACATTTCAAACGAAAAACAACACACACATTTTGGCCATCTTGGGATATTACACTGCACTGCCTTCCTTTAGACAAAACCACTGCTGGCTAAAGCTGGCTCAGACGCGAGGACGCGAGGTGGCGCTGCGATCGCAACCGCTCGGAAGCGTTCGGCTCGGCCGGCTGCCGTTCGGGCACTTTCGGCTGGAGAAAGAATCGACCAGGGCTCACTATGCGCGCTAGTATTTGAGTTCTGATGGAAAAGCCGCGGGGCTGACCAAGAGAGTATGTTAATATTGAATCTTTTCTCCATGGAAATAGAATCAAGAGAAAACAATCGCATTCTGGAATCTGAGTGGAGAGGGTAGTTAAACTATTACTGAGAGGAGTTTCTTGAGGAGTAATACCACAAAAATGCGGAAAGTTACGGTACACATTTTGTTTATTGCCCCCTTTCCAACAGTGTTAACAACTGAAATTCCTACAAGTGACATGACTGAATGGCCTTTTGCCATTGCAAATTCACATAATTAATAATTCAAAAAACAATTAATTCCTTTTTTTCGTGATCAATTTTGGTATTTAAACAATCTACAATCATACCTAGCAAAATTCCTACAAACAATAGTAACTTTTAAAATGCAAACATTGTGTAAAGTTCGAAAACTAATAAAACATGTTTAGAAAAAAAAAAGATCAGTTGCTTTTACTTAAATTTTTAACAACACAGATCAGCCTTCAGGAAACAACAGTAAGAAGCTCGTAGCCACATTGACACAAAATGGCAAGATCAAAATTGATTTCACATCACATAATTGATCCCTACCTCAGATGAGCAGATGTTTGGTCTTTGAAGACATATATAACAAACTTAGTACTAAAAATCACAGACCAAACAGAAGGTATGAACTGTAGCAGATATCATCAATTGGACTGAGTGCTCCAATGCATTGGGCTAAGAGATTTCACTGAAAAGGTTCATGATGAGGAATACAATTCTATATCACAAGCCTTAATGGATATCAATATGGAGTATCAAACAAGAAAACGTATGATAGTTTAAACATTTTTTCATGGTTGTTATAACAGACATTCATGCTTGCAAGACACAGCAGAGTTCAAAGCAAAGTTGCAGCCCAACAATATGTTTCATTCCTCCATGAACAAATATCACAAACTATGAACTTTGGAAATGGAAGAAAAGCAAAATTTAGAATTTGAAGCCCAGAATTCACAGGAGAAAAAAAAATTAATTTGAAGAATTTAAAATGTACTCATGACAACTTTGATAAATGAAGCTTAAAAAACAGAATCATAAAAATAAAGTCAAGTAAGATCAATTTTTAGTGCTATGCTACACTTAACACATCATTCTGTTCCTCAAACTGCAGTTAGAAAGATCCAAAAGTACTTCTTCAAAAGAGTATATTCCTTTCAAAATATACATGAAGAGAACAAATTGATATGGAGCAGCATGGAGAATGTAGTGATGTCTTAATAGGAGTTTTATTTCATGAAAGAAAGTAATATAGACTTCGAAATGCATGATGGGTTTTCTCATTTTCTTCGAGCTTGCTCTTTCTCTGCTCGGGCATTTTCTTTCAGAACCTTTGTTTTCAGATGCTCCTTGTAGTTGAGAATACCTCCCTCCCATTTGGTTACAGTTCCCTTCTCACAAACCCAGATCTCTTCAGCTACCTGTAGCATACAGACACACAAATTAGATTTATGGGGGAGCAAACTTCAAATCACTTAGCCAAGAATTATTGACAGAGATTTATGCCCTACAGAAGATTTTTAACCAACACAAATTGAGAAAAGTTGTTCTACCTGATTGATTAGTCTGAAGTCGTGACTAACAAGCACCAGCCCTCCTTCAAAATCATTGACAGCATCAGCCAAAGCATCGATAGTTTCCATATCCAAATGGTTAGTAGGTTCATCAAGTAACAGAAGATGAGGAGCTTGCCACGCAAGATATGCAAAGACAACTCGGCATCTCTGTCCATCAGACAGTTGCCTAATCGGACAAACCTGTTAACATTGAAATAAAATTCAATTCAATATTTTCAAAGAAAATGTTAGAGTACCAAGTTCTGAAAAAGGTGAAGAATCTTTAACATGGTTTTATATTCCAGCCAAATTTAACTACAAGGACATAGCTTAGGATGACTGTGAAACGAAAAGTAATATAAAACTCTACCAGTTACAAAGTAGTAGTAGCAGCTTTAGTTACCTGCTGTCGACCAGTGAGACCATATCGCCCAATAATCTTACGCATTTCCTCACGTTCTTTAATCTCAGGGAAAGATTTCATCATGTATTCCAAAGGTGACAAATCTAGGTCTAAGAGTTCATGCAAATGCTGATGGTAACGAGCAATTCGCAAATGAGAGTTCTTGCGAATCATTCCTTCAGTGGGAATCAGCTGAAAAATATCAAATTGTTAAGAAAAATATTGGGATGAAAGCAAACAACAATGAAATGTGTATACATCGGTTTGTCACTTACTTCTCCGTAGAGGAGTTTCAGCAAAGTACTCTTTCCAGCACCATTGGGACCCACAAGTGCAAGTCTTGTGTCCAAGTCTATACCAAACTCAAGGTTCTTGTAGATGAAAGGTGTGCTGTCATTGTAGCGGAAGCTGACATTTTGCACCATAATTACTGGAGGAGGAATAGTGCCACAGGAGGGAAAATAGAAGTTCAGAGTTTTATCAGCTGTAACTTTCTCAGTGAGACCAGATGCAACCATTTTGGCAAGGGTCTTTTCTTTGCTCTGGGCTTGTCTAGCAAGCTTTGCACTTCCATGACCGAAACGAGCAATGTAGTTCTGGAAAAAATAAAAACAAAGAATTTAGAGCAACTAACGAATAATGTTCAACCTCAATGCAAATTAAGTAGTGGCTCAGTGACGTGCATAATTATCAGAAAGTACCTTCATATGTGCAATCTGATCTTGTTCCCAGTTGTATTGCTTCATCTGATTCTCCAACAGTTCCATGCGAGTCCTTACAAATGCTTCATAGTTTCCCTGGAAATATCTCAGTTAATTGTAATATACAAAAGACAAGGCCATTCATTTGTTTCCCAAGACATAGCATTACTTACAGTGTAATATTTAAGTTTCCTTTTATCTAGATGCATAATATTAGTGCACACTCCATTCAGAAAATCTTGAGAGTGAGAAATAATTACAAGGATACGTTTATACCTGAATATGAAAAATAAGTTTGAAAAATGAAATAATACAATTTAAAAATATTCATGTTAAGAGAAAAAAAAAGGAAGGTAGCATAGAAACTGACGTTTTCAGTTCTTCTTCCAGCCAGACACATGCATCCAAATCCAAATGATTAGTTGGTTCATCCAACAACAATAGATGAGGTTTCACATAGAGTGCCCTCGCTAGTGCAATGCGCATACGCCACCCACCTAAGCAAAATATTTTATTTTCAGAAACGTCATAAATGGCTTACTTCAACAACTAGTATAATGAGAAAAAAAGCAATGTATTATGATATCAACCAAACTTACTAACCAGAAAAGTCTTTCGTCATTTTATTTTGCATTTCGTTCGTAAATCCAAGACCATGAAGGATATGGGCAGCTCTTGCCTGAGCAGTGTCTGCGCTCATGTCATCAAGGCGCTCGTAGATATCCATCAACTGTTCCTGTGACTCTGCAGAACAAATATTCAGAAAAAAACTATGTAAGCCTAAACATAGAGAGTTGCAGAAAGATAAACATCATACAATGAGGGGGTTGTAAGCCTAAACATAGAGAGTTGCAGAAAGATAAACATCATACAATGAGGGGGTGACACTAGCATACCATCATCTTCACTAGCAACAAGTTCCTCAGCTAGTTTTTCCAGTCGGACACGTTCTTCATCCACCTCCATTACACACTGCAAGGCAGTCTTGTCCGATGCTGGCATCTCTCGGGAAAGATGGAAAATATCTATGTGCTCCGGAATGGGAACCTCTCGATTTCCAAGCACAGCAAGAAGTGTTGATTTGCCTGAAAACCAGCATAGCATTAACATACTTAACTTTTAACAAAACTTAGAAAGGAAACTTTTAATACATTTATTTATGGACGTACCACTGCCATTAAGACCCAGTAATCCATATCGACGTCCACAAGACAGCTCTAGCAATGTATCATGGATCAGCTCACAGCCATGGAAGGTGATTGAAAAATTGTCTATCTTAACATCCCTGCTCCTGGGATGTACAGCTAAACTTCCAGTACAGGATCTTGCTTCTGCATTAAGCCGAGCATCAGCCTCTAGCTTTGCACAAAGAGCCTCTACAGAAATGAAAACAGCGAAAAAACCATTACATCAACTAATTTGTGATTTTAAATGATACACTAAGTGGTCACTGAAAAAAACAACTAACCTTCTACAGTCATTTCTTCAATTGGCTTTTCAGTTCCATTTGAAGATGATCCGTTTACTTTGGTCATCCCATTCTCCTCAGACTTTGAGTCACCTGGTTTCTTGACTGCCCCTTGCCTTGCTTTGGCCTGGTCTTTCTTTTTTTGTTGCAATTTCTTCTTAGCATCAGAAGGCATGATTGATTCCTAATACATAATTAAAGAAATATTAAAGTGCATAGAATTTTCAAAAATCTTATCCCAGAAACATAAAGTGCAGTTTTTCCATATAGGTACGATTATCATATGATTATTTTTCAAAGTGTACATTAATAAGAATCTAAATATGACACAGAAGGCCTAGTTTCATTCATTCAGGGAGTGATGAGGAAACAGGGAAGAAACTTACTTCAACTCTGAATTAAAAATTGTAGGTGCTTAATCAGCAATTCAACAGAGATATCAAATTACCTCGGTTGCCAAGTGAGCTTAACTTCTCATCAGCTTGAATAGCTAATGTAGGGCACATTCAGTACTCGTTGATGACAGCTCTGACCAGGATCAAAGGAACGACTACAGCTTTCTCTGCAAGGCCACTCAAGCATGAAGGAGCGAAAATCTCATTGCGTGACTACTGTCGCAGAAAAAGCTGACCCGTATTGAAACATCGGATTCCTAACCTCTCAGTGCCTAATTGGCAGGGCTGCCAAACAACTAACAGGAGACATAAATTACAAAGCTAGATTTAAAAAATGGTCTGAAACGTCAGATAAATTGTGCTTGAACACAAAAATGTGTTTGGCAAGTCAACACAGAATTAGCCTTGCACGCATGATCGAGCATGGTACTACCGTCCGCAACCTGGTTCATTCGCTCTACCTTCTCATGTCATGGCAACAAGATTTAACACAATATACAGAACAGGACCAACGCCAGAACATGTCCCACAAAGAATGGTACTTACGTTTATAAATAAGTTACACTAAAATAAACTTAATTTCACGTGTCAAATTTATTTATGAGCCGTCAAACTTTTGTCTCCTAAAGGCGTTAGGAGAGGGACTTTGGGGAAGGAGAGAAAGAGGGAGGAGGGGGGAAAAGGAGGAAAGTGTCAGATGTTGGCCGTGCTACATATAAAAGGCTCTGATACAAAGTATGAAAACAAATTACCAGTCCCTTCAGTTTGAGGGAAATCCATTTGCAAGTATCCATTTTAAGTAAATCGAGATGAACGATTGTATCCATTACCTATCAGCTCTCAAGAACTTCAGAAATACAAAGATTGATTTTCCAGCAGCACAGACTAAGAAATATAACAAAGAAGTAAAAATATTTAGTGAATTGCTACGCAAGTTTGGGATAACAAGCCTGAAGGAACCAACTTAAGTTGTCTGCTTTGATTGAAAATAATTTCTGGAAGTTTGTTTAGTGTGTGGAGACAAATAATGAATGAAGAATTTGTCAATATGAATTTCAACTTCTCCATATGAAAGACTAGTCAAAATTTTACAACAAAGATTTTATTAACAACTACATGATCTAGGGTCACCATACAGTGTTCCCAAAAACGTAGGCCAAATCCGGCCAAAACGAACCTATCTGGAGTGGGCTGCATCTCAGCCAGCCTACTATCAGCAATGCAGGGGGCATGTTCTCGAACAGCTCCAGCGAACGAACAGATGCGCGAACGAGGCTTGTAAATGAAATTCTTCCTTTAATGCGTAGGTCCTATGTGCTCTTCACCGTGTCTAAACTTTCGTGCATGTGGATCATATCAAGCACAAGTTGCAAATAATTGGCTGAACTGCCTCGGTGTTCATTCGCAAGGCTCGTTCGCACGTCTGTTCGTTCGCTGGAGCTATTCGAGAACATGCCCCCTGAGAAGCCACCAAGTAAGCAGGCTGAGATGCAGCCCACTCCACATTGGTGTGTTTTGGCTAGATTTTGCCTACTTTTCTGACACCACAATCCACATAATATCACATTGTAACACTTCTTAAAGCTACATATAGGAAATTTCATTTCTTCAAACCACGCAGTATAACTCCATCTGGAGGATTTCCAAGATTTTTGATGTCACCAAAGCCTTGAGATACGTAGTTATTCCATGCAAAGTTGCCTAAGGCCTGGAAAAGGTTGAAAACAGACCATCATGAAGAGCACTTAATGAGGTATTTGGGCAGGAAAGAGAACAGGAAAGAACACGATGGTGTCAACCTAAATCCAAAACAACTCCTCATTTGTTGTCACTTTCTTTTGCCTTGAGGGGGTCTGATGACAGACGATGAGCAAGAGAAAGGGATAATAAGTGAGCTTGTGTTATGGATTTAGTGTGATGCAATCAAGTTGTTTCTGTTCGCTTCCCTGCCAAAATACCTCACAGAGGGCCTGTAAGGCAGAAACACTTCTCACACGTACTTTGAATGTCCTTGGTTCCCAAATAGACAAGTCAGCAAGACTATGATTGTCTAAAACTACATTAGCTCCTTCAAGGCCCCTTTTCATAACGAACATGTTCATACCCAGCTCTTCAGATGCACTTGAAGCTCGTTGACCATAAAGCTGACGGGAACAAGAAGACAGAGTAGATATCAAACATGAGTCACAAATATTTCCATCACAATGAACAGTTTCATTGCCTTGGTACCTACCATCATTAGGTCAGCTTTTTTCAATTTCCGGGCCTTCGTGGCATAAACCAAAGCCCTGTGCACAGTGCGCACAGCAAGAACATAGCAGTTGCGTTTCCTTCCATGGAAGTGCTGTAGGACAGATAGGTACAAAGCTTCTGTCACGTATGAAAGAAAAATAAGATAAGGAGTAGAGTTGGCAACCTAAAAGTTAGTAATTAATAATTTATGATGAGGTTCTTTTCAACAGTGCCTCCATAAATAACTCTCATGATAACAAACACATCACACACGGTACAAACACATGAACAAAATTTTCGCTTGAAACATAAAGCTTTAAAACGAAAAGGCGCACATCTTTGACCAAAGTTAGTCAATAACATATTATATATTGTTTCTCAGCGAAAGGTTTTTGTTAATCACAATACAGTGGACATTACCGACATAACCTTTAATTGTCATGCGCACTTACGGCCGACATCCGCAACGCTCGTCGTCTTCCCCAAAACTTGGCAGGTCCTGGATTATAAATTCTGTTGGGATTATACTTGAATGATAACAAAGATCCCCAAAACACCATTTTGAAATGAGTTCAGTCGATACCAGTCGATATTAAGATGAAAAAGATTCCACTCAATCTACGGCAACGGCAACGGTCTGCCGTCTGCTGCGCTGCCACTGCGCATGTCCGACCCGCCTCCCGCCGGCAGAAACGCTGATTTGAAATCGTCGCGGCTTCGGCGGCGACTTTAACCATAACCATGCCATAACTTTATACTATTTTACTATTGTTAGCATAAGTATGAATTATCTGATGAGCATTAATGTCTAGCAAGTAACTTGCTCTTCCCACCATTGCTTTTCCTTTTTAATTTAAAGCCACGAATTAATTTTTTCTTGTGGTAAGTTACAATTAAAGAGGTTGTTTCGGCGCAAAAATCATATTTATGCGCCATCAGATGCGGATATCACATGACAACGGACTCACTCCTCATTGGCTCGTTGTGGTTTAAGGCTGTCAGCACTAAAACACCGGATTTGCCATGTTTTTGCGGTTTTTGCCTTTGCCCCCAAATCCCCCAAATCGACGGTACCACGGCCTTATAAGAATCTTCTACGATTTAAGTTGTACAGGGCGTTACTCACACAGGCTAAAGCACCCATGTTCTGTTTGTTTACTCTGCTTGCAGCAGCGGCCATTCGCTCCGCTCCGATCAACTGGTAAGAAATGTGGAAAGAAACATCACTTAACATTTAACTTGGCGTGGATCTAATCGTATAGTTTTGCAGTATTACTTAAAAGGTGCTCTTACAATCAACTCATCCGCTCATCTACTCATGCAGCTCATCTCGTCCGCTCATGACTCATATCTTGG
>CABIKL010003919.1:0-10314 GCA_902196195.1 Aptinothrips rufus | reverse complement strand
CCGCCCCCCCCCCCCCCCCCCCCCCCCCCCCCCCGCCCCCCTTCTTCACTGGCTGGTAGGTTGTGGCAGTCGCCTTGTGCTCCAAGGCGGTATGATTTGATTGCGCGGCTCGCCTGAATCCTTCCCATGACAATAGTGTAACTTGCCCGTCGTGGCTGCGCGGCGGAGGGAATGACGTAACCTATGTCTTCGCGTAAGTTCGTCATTGGAATGAACTTGCGATTTTCTACCGTCTTCCTTCGAGACAAAACGGTCCCCCAAACATATCAGTCTGACTAAGGCTCGATATGTTTACGCCCAGAGAAAGCAAACAAGTAGCGCGAGGACAAGGAAAGTAGCCTTATGCACTAGGTTTCCTGGAAGTGATCCTGTTTTAGTCCATGATAAACATAAGCCCTCGGAGTGGCGATACGAGGCTTCAAGCTGCCCTCCTTCAGTAGTAATCATCGCCCGGAATAACTTCTCAACTTTTCGCTATAGTAGAGGGAAATAATTTTCAAATAACAAAAACTTTTGAATACCATCAAAAATTTATGTTGCTCCTATCAGAAATTTAGTGTCTGGACTTAAAATTTCGGGCAGAAGCTTGTTGTATGCATCAAGGATATATTTTGACAGTATCCTGAAGTTTCGTCGCAATGAGATTTATTGTTCGGCTTACCCGTGGTTGATATAAGGCTGTCTATGGAAAACACAGTGAACTGCCTTCTACTTGTAGCAGGCGTTGGTTCCGCTCTGCTGTCGAGGCATCTTCCCCCTGGTGGCTCCGGGAGTGGAGTTCCTTGCAGGCTCTGTGTCGCAAGTTCCACGCTCGCCTGCAATCATGATTATAGTTCATTGGTGGATAAAACAGTTTGAAATAAACCAACTAACACTAAAAAAAAGTAAACTGGGAAATAAAAAAGGGGGGAAATGTACGGTGCCGGTGTTTGAACCCGCGACCTTCGTGTCACGGTGCTTACCCTCGCTCTCTGCTGGCGGGAGCGTCTCCTGCGGTAGTTGCCTCCCTCGAACATGTCGGCGGCGAGGGCGGGGTCCAGCGTCCAGTAGCTCCCCTTGCCTCCCCCGCCCCCGCACCCCGTCTGGTCCCGGGGTGTCTTCACGAAGCACGCGTTGAGGCTGAGGTTGTGGCGAATCGAGTTCTGCCAGCCCTGTGGCACAATAATCTCCCTCGACGATTAGATTTGAAGCGATCACTTGACTTTAAGTCGAATGAAATCCAACGAAGGCTGGAGTGGAAAGTTGCACTCTTACTTCCTTACTAACGAATTCGGCGGTTTGTTCATACACTACAAACAAATCCCAACCGTCATATCGTACTTACAAAATTCGTTAGTATTATGAACGAAATCGTTAGTATTACTAACAACTTTCTTAGTATTACAAACGATTTTGTTGGTGTACCTTATGACGGTTGGGACTTGTTTGTAGTGTATAAACGATTTGTTAGTAAGGAAGTAACCGGAACTAAGTGCTATCTCAGAGGTCTCCTGAATAAACCGCTTGCTCACAATTGCTCTTGAAGTGGACTCTATTATCTCGGAGCCAGGATAATACATGGGCGACGTATTTAGTAAGTGTTTCAGTCGTTTGGGTTCATATACACAGCTTTGATCTTTCTTTACAACATGACTGACGTAGATTTCAAGTTCAGAACTCAGTACTCTTTTCTGAGATGGGGCCCGCCTTAGAGTTGGCTGCTAGACAGCTCGCTTCAGAGGTATCCCCAGATCACATTGTTGAGTAGGATTGCAACCATACCTGTCTGTTCTGCTTGTAGTATGGGAAGTTGTCGGCGATAAATCGGTATATCTCGGATAGCGTCATTTTCTTCAGCGGTGACGAGCAGATAGCCATAGCGATCAGCGCAATGTACGAATAAGGAGGCTTCTCTGCCCGATCGATCTGCAAAAATAATTTTACATTGAGCTGCTTCCTTTACTACTCTACAGATTTTGGCTTGCATCGAACTGTTCGCTTCGTGAAGAACACCTCTACATGAAAAACAAGTTCGCTTTGCTTCATTTTCCATTCTTACAGAATGCTAAGGGGCTGTCCGTAAATTACGTAAGGCTCTTAGAGGGGGGAGGGGCGAGCCTGCCATATAGTCCCATACCAAAAGCATGGCGAGGTTAGGTTATTCGCCCTACGAAGGAGGGGAGGGGGTCAAAAACGGCTCAATTTTGTCTTACGTAATTTATGGACGACCTCTAATTAAGTAAACTCTTGCAGACCATCCTTTTACAATCTCTCATCGCGTTTCGCAGCTCCCTGCCCTGATAGCGGACAAGCTGACAAAAGACGATCTCCAGCCAGCAGGGAGTATCTGCGCCGCTTGAGGCTCCAGCGACGGGGAGTATCTCCATCTCCTCACCTGTTGCGTTTGCTCCAGGTCGCTGGCGTCGGCCGACCAGTGGCAGAGAGTGGCGCTCTGCATGGTCCAGGGGTGGACCTCTGGAGTCGAGGACCTTATCCAGGAACTCCTCCAGGACCTCGTCCAGGAGACCCACGCGGGCTCCACGGGCCAGGTCGGCCAGGGCAGGGACTCTGGAGGCGGTGAGGAGGACGAGGCCATCGAGAGCGTGGTGCAGCGCGTTTTGAACGGGGAGGACTGCGAGCAGTGGTAGCACACCCTCTCCCCTCCCCTCCCCTCACCCCAACCCCCGCCCCACCTCCTCCCCAGGCTCAAACGAGCAGTGCTTTCCTAGGGCCTTTGTAAACATTAACACTAAGCACGCCCCCCCCCCTCCTCACCCCCGCTCCTGGTCCTCTTCCACCTGGCTCCCTCTCTGCTCTCCGTTCAGATGTCACCAGGACTGAATACTGTACGTATCTGAATGTAAATACTACGTGACAAGCGGCATTATTTGCTTTACGTCTTTTTCACGTATCATCACCTCAGTTCATTCGTGAAAGAAGTCCATTAAATGGCGATTAATTAGCCCACTCGTTATGATACGGCCGATGCACGGTAGACTTCCACCCCCCGCGGTGTTCTTCAGAGCCTCTGAATGACCTGTTGACTGGCTCTGCACGTCTTCTTTGAGCTGCGAACAGCCCCCCCCCCCCCTTCCTCCCTCTGACTCTGACTCTGACCATTTCAAACGACGACGAAGTAGTGTGCTTTGAACCGTGCCGCCTGCTGCCTGCTCCTTCCGTGCCGCAGCGATTATGAGGCGTTCTGTGTATCTGGATCAGGGTTCTACCCCAAAGAAACCTGGCAATGGAACAGGTGGTGTCGTTGCAAAGTCTTGGGCTGACAAGGTAATACCAGTTGTCCGCATTTTCTGTGCATTCTTGTAGGAGAAAACCTCAGAATTTCATAGAAAAGGGGAGGGGGGGGGGGAGGGGAGGAGAGGAGGGATCTAAGCTCGGGCTGTTTAACCACGCGTCCCTCTGCTTGTTTTTTCTCAGCACATTAAATCGTTTGTTTTCGGCCTCACCTAGTGCCGCAGACGGCAGGGGGAAAGGGGGGGGGGGCGATGGGAAGGGACGTTACCGAGAACTGCTGTCAAAGGGCTGTTCACGGTCCTAATTTTAAGACTCTACTGTTTTTAATGTTTGGTCGGATATCCAGTTCTTTTTCGCTCGTGATCGTAGAACTCCTGCTTGCCTTATTTTACGTGGGTATTGCAAGTCGAGATGCAAGTCGAAATGCACACAAATATCAATACTACATAGACGAAAAAGAATAGTAAGACCATAAAATATGCAGAGCTGACCACTCCTCATTGCAACGACGGTTTTAAGCAGGGAGTTGTAAGTCGAGGGATTTTGGAGAGAGATTCTGGACGTTGCATTTTCTTTTTATACACAATCTTTCATATTTTTACGTATGATGATACCCGAGCGCCGAAATGTGTTTGGGCTTAGGTTCTTCCCTGTGAGAAATGACACCTCGCCTTTCCTTCGACGAGAGACGAATTGACGTCGAATCTCGCGGATTAAGTCAACAAAATCGAAGAACTCTCGAAGTGCAACGTCGATTCGATCTCGATACGATGTACTATTTCACTGTAAAAAAAATACCTGTCTTAGGCGGAGCTCTTCCCTAGAAACAGGGGTGAAGTAACACCTGTTTCAAAATTTTTGTGGGTCATGTTGAGGGCTATACCAAAATGATCAGGACACTCTAAAATGCATTTCTAAATAATCCTCAAAATGAGTCCCAAAAATTACGAAACTGGTCTTACTCCGCCGCTTGTACCTAGGGAGGCCTCCTCAAAACTGGAACATTTTTTTTTTACTGTGGTCTCACTGGGTTGTTGTCGCGCTCCTGTTGCCGATGAGCTGGATCATAGTGGTTGCTAAGACACGGTCTTGAGGGTGTCGTCGCGGGGCGGCACGTCCGAGTTGGCGCTGATCCAGTCCAGGAACACGGCCACGCGCGTCAGGATGGTGGGCCGGTCTGAGAGGCACTGCAGGTCGGAGGTGACGATCCCCACCAGCGTGTAGACGCCGTCAGCCTCCATGAACATCACCGGGTCACCGACGTCCCCCTGCACACGCGACCTCTCATGAAAACCTTTTTTTATCTATTTTACTCTCGGTTTCAGGCCCGGTTTGTCGCAGAATCTAGGTGTTGGCTACTGTAGTGCATCATCAAGCCAAGTAGAACTTTCCCACGCGGTCACGTGAAGATGGCTCATCTTTCTTCCCCGAGGCTCTCCAGTATTAGGCTACTCATGCAGAAGTCTTATTTCTATCCAGATAACTACTTGGTGAGTCACAAAATTGCGTCCGTGTCTATTGACATTAAAATGAATCACTTGACGCTAAAGTGAATTTGGCCTTTTGCGCGGGTACGTCCTTACGTTACACGGGCCGTTTCCCACCGCGCACATCTTGGTCCAGGACAGCTTCTGGTCGGGGTTGATCTGCTTGGCCTGACAATCCGCGTTACTAACCACTTGCAGGTTGAATATACTGAGGTAGTCTTGAGCTGTCAGCAGTAAGGGAACAAAATAGTTTTTATTATTTTAAAATAAAAACGTGCTGACATTTATTTTATTGAGGCGACAAAGATTTGCAATATTTTTTTTATGAAGAATTATTCAAAATTTCGGGGACATAAGGGACCAATTTATGCTCGAGAAATACCGTTAAAAAGGGTTTCCTGCAATTGAAACATAGTAACTCTTATGATACTTTTTTTTATATTAGTATTCTGTTATCTGATGTAATCGTTTAGTACTACTGTGTACCCATTTCAATGAAAATATCATTCGGGATCAGCCCTTTGTATTCTTCTGAGCATGAAGAATACAAGCTACATGTATTTCGTTTGTTTTTTGAACTTACCATGCGCTGCTGCTCCCCACCCACTCACGGTGAGGGTATAACCCACGAACGATGCTCCCATCGGGATGGAAAGTGGCAGACGAATCGGAGAGACGACGTTATCTACCAGCAGAATCATTGTCTGGAACTTTCTGAACCATTTGAACTTTGAATGTTCCAAAATGACGAATGCGTGACATGCTGCGTCAATTTGACGTTATGTTGATTCTAGTGTGACTCATCCGTTCTGCTACGGGGCACCTACCCTCCAGGATTACAGGGTCCTCCAGCTGCAGGAGGGCGATGTCGTCCTCGGGGTGCGGGATCAACTTGTTGACCCCTATCGGCGTGTAGGGCTTGTCAAGTCTCAGGGTGCCCAGCAGGACCTGCACCTGGGCCGCTCCCTTCACCCTATATGACATAGTGGTTGAGGACATAGTACTCTAGCTTCCTTCCTCATTTTCATGATTTCGTGATTAGAATGAATTGAGGCATACTATCATCACACATAAAAACCGCGATAAAAACACATGTACAAATATGTTATGTAACCAGCCATGTTTGACATTGAAAGTCTATCGAGCTTGGAGTAAATGAAACAGGGGAACATGTATGTATACCGGGCCATGTTTAACGTTGAGAGTCTCTCGAGCGTGGAGTAGGCCTAAATAAAGGCGATGATAGTACTCACACACTGGCCGCAGTGAGGACATAACTCTGCGAAACAAGAGCCCCAGAGCCGAGGAGGTTGGTGACACTGATTCCGAACGAACCTTCCGCCGTCTTGAACAAGCCTGCATGCCACGGCAGCTGGCCGCGAAAGGCGATGCTCCCACTGGAGAGAGGCGAGGCTGGACCCAAACACATCGACATGCAAACTTCAGACAGTTCACAGCAATTCTGAACCCAAGACTGGCACTTTTCGTCTTATATATTTTATCTAAAACTACGAACTAGGAAGTACACAAAGTTACACCCACTATCCTTAGCCACTTTCCAACTTGACGGCACACTTTTACCTGCGACAACACCTTGCGGTCCGACTGCGATCATAACCTGTAATGCGCAATTAAATTACATTTTAAATTTCGGCGAACATATTGTAATATTATCTCTTAGCTCACACATTGCAAACAAAGCAACCTAAAAATGTTTCCTCTCCGAACATTTTTTTCTTCCATAGTTGCTTTTAAATGGATTCATGTTCCTGTACTGATGAGATATTCTTTTGTTTGTCCCGAGAAGCGACCTAATATTATTTACCGTGGCGCAGGCCAGGATGTTTAGGGCGAACATGTCTGCCAGGACCAAGATGCTAGCGCAACCAAAGCAGACTGACTCCACTAAGGAGAGGTTCACAAGTGCTTGATTGGCAGCGTGCCTTATCTCCTGCAATCACTGCAGCAGTAACCTAGCACACTGCCAGACAAACCATCACAAAATTTCCAGACTTGTCTAAAATTAATGGCCAGTGCACTAAGAAAACAGCGCTCATCGCTCACTCTTAAAAAAAAAAAAATTAAAAACATTATGGGCATTTTCGCATTTTGAAAGCTATATCAAAACGACCAGGACACTCCAAAACGCATTTCTATATAATCCTCAAAATGACACCCCGCACCCATCAAAAAGTAGTATATATTTGGGAACTCGTGTTACTTCTCCCCTGTTTCTCGGGAACGGCTACCGAAAACTGGCACTCTTTTTTACGGTGCTCATGATTTTCCGAAGGGATTCGCTATATTGGCAATAGCGTTGTTCCCTCCCACGCGTTCAGCGTTCACCCACACCTTTAAAATTTCGCGAGCATTCGCTTACTTTACGTCCGCGCAATTTGGAGTATGTTGGTCGTTGCTTTGCGATTCGAGGAACAGGTCGATCTTTTTATTTGTCAGCGCCTGTCCAGTTCCAAGGCCATGTGTGACCATTCATAATTGGCCGGACTGTCATGAATGAGTTATCACTTGGGCTAACAAGATTTCATTTTTTTCACCTGTTCGTGTTTGTTGTGGTGGACTGCGCATGCCTTTTGCTATCGGTAGAGAAGCATCACGTCTTCGACGTGAAACGGGTGGCAGTTCGATCCAAGCGTGATCTTAACGTGAGGCTACAAGGACGGGCATGACATGGAGGAGAGTGTTGACACTTCGTCTCGTCTCATCTCTTCAGGTGCCACAGCAACTAAGTCAAAGAGAGATCAAATCAGTTTCAAGGTGTTCGCACAGAGTACACATGACTAGACTGTGAAAAATCGTTTCGTAATGATGACAAATGGTATGTGAAATTTATTTTACAAGATGTCTGTTTTCATGCAAGCTTGTTTCAACTTTTGACGGCTCTTGTATTGTAATTTGATTAAATACACTTCTGAAGTAACTCAGAAATAATGTACCAGATACAAGGGAAGTTCTAAACGCCACAGCTGAGCAAACTCTTCGGTGTACACACAATTGTCGACCTCTCTCCTCAAAATGACCTCCAATGGTCACGACATTGAAACAATGTTGGATCTGTTCTACTGATTTCCTATACTGTTAGAGCACAGACATAGGTCGGGGAGTCGGGGCTCAATCTTTCACAAGAAAATTCAGTTGATTCTTATTTGAGGACAAGACGCCGTCGATTTGACGTCGAAATTTGGTTGATTTCGATCATCGGCGACTTCTCTGCAATCTCTAAGATAGGTCAGAGTAAACACCACAGGCACACAGAAAAACGCAAACCAAGAATCTGGGGCAACTCAACCCAGAAAACAAGGATAAAAAAATATTTTTGGACTTGGTTTTGATACCTGTTGCAACATGATCAGGAAGCTTCGAAACAAGTTTTAAAATAGGTCTGAAAATGACCTCTAATTTTTTTTATTTTTTTTATTCTTTTTTGGAATCCTTCGTTTCCGGATAAGGTTGTCCAAGATTCTGGATTTTGGTTTTTCTGTGCAGGGCAGGTGACAGTTTTTTCGTGCAGAGGCGGTCGAACATACCTCACATGGGTATGGCGCATGGCGCACGCCGCGCTGTCTAACGCGCACAGTCCTGGCCAGGTCCTGGCGTCCTGGCGCGACCGTAAGTGACCCCCCCCCCCCCCCCCCCCCCCCTCTCCACTTTGCAGCATAATTATGTTGTGCGGGTGTGCCGGACGAGCGTGGCCGGAGAGGAGTCAATACGAGTGGAGGAGCGGAGTCGAGCAAAGTGAGCGAGTTCAGTTCAGTTCGCAACATGCTGTCGCCGCTGCCGGGTCTCCTGGCCGCCCTGGCGGTGGCCTCCTCCGCCGCCCTGGACCACCAGCAGGGTCGCCAACGGCGGGACGCCGACAGCACGGCCGGTGAGTAGTGGCTGTCTGTAAATCACGTACGACTCAATCGGGCGGGGGAGGGTGGAGGCACTGCAAACTCAAACGTGTGCATGACAGTCATGCGCTAGCTAGTGCCTGACAAAATGCCGTGCATTTCCTAGTGTGTGACGTCAATGTCGAATGTTACCTAGTGTGTGACACGAGGTGCATTAAATGTGCGTCACACACTAGGAAACGCCTGACATTTTATCATGTACTAGGTAGTGCACGACTGCCACACGTTTGGGTTTGCAGTGCGTGGAGGTGGGGCGCGGGGAGGTCTAAGCACACCTTACAACTGTTAACGAAGGCCGTTGTAAGGTGGTAAGGTTAGGTCAGCTGCCTTATGACGGGGATACAGGTAAGTTAGTCACAAACTGTCCAGTTTCATCCTACTAATTCATGAACAGCTTGCAGTCGCGTGCTTCCCACGATGATAGTGTTGCGGTTTTGCACCTGACATCAGCCTTTCTGGAATCGAATGCACCAACGCGTAAGTTGTACAATAGGCTCGATAATAGAACAATTACATTAATTGGGCTCCGGCAGATGCTTTCCTGGCTCCGAAAAAAAAAATAGAGTTGAAGTGAATTTTGCAATCACACTTACATTCAATTCGAACAAGTCTCCAAATTAAGAGAAATTATTTTAAATCCTATATGTTATTGCTCTCAGTGCTGACGCCACACAGTCCAGCCCAGGCTCCTCGGAAGTTTCCCATGAGTTAGCTAGGCTCCCGCTGAAGCGTATGTCGAGTGTTGACTCAGACGCGAGCAGCCATCACTCTACCCGCGACTTCTGTGAGAGAAAAATTAAATGCTTCCTGCAAGGTTAAGCTTGGCCAAAGTGAGCAAATACAAACAAGTTTCGTCGGCATGGTTCCAAATACTTTTATTATTTATTTTCTCAAGCAGAACTGGTGAACTGGTTGGTCAAAAAGACCCAAAAACGGAACGGACTTCCCTTACAGTTAAATAGATGTCGAAATGACGTCATTCGGACAGCATTTCGACCTCCTTGAGCTGTTTCCGATCTTGTGTCGCGGTTACTCGTATTCACTGGGCCATTGTTCTTTCGGCACGGCCAGTTCTCACGAATAGCAGTGTCTTCCATTGTCCAGGGCTTGTCCCCGAGGTGTCCTCGACCTGCCTCGACTCACGTTAGAAATACCATTCATTCTACTTTCGGAGTTCTGGAAGTAACATAAAAATCTGTTTTAATTATGATATTATTCGCCCCTCGGGTACACGTCACTGGGCGGTCGTATTCTCTACGAGGGATAGGCTATTCCAGGGGTAGCCGATAGAAGACAAGAAATAAGAAATTGTACGCACTGCGCATGGTTGGCGCGGGGCTCTGAGCATGCGCAGTGAGCACAATTTCTTATTTCTTGTCTTCTATCGTCTACCCCTTGAATAGCCTATACCAGCGGTTCCCAACCCAAATCAGTTCGCGACCCCAAAATGGCCCATGAACATTTTCGCGACCCCAAACTTAACTTTGAGTGAATGTTCGCGACCCCACGCGACCCCAAGATTTGTTTTCGAAAGTCAAAGACATGAATATCTATATTTTTCTACATAAAATGAGGGTGGAATGAGGGTGGATTGAGGGTCGAACGCGAGTGGAATGAGGGTCGAACGCGAGTGGAATGAGGGTCAAACGACGACCCCACGCGACCCCAGGCCCCTCACCGCGACC
>CABIKL010003918.1:0-10315 GCA_902196195.1 Aptinothrips rufus | reverse complement strand
AAAGGGGTGGTTAAAATGCATGAACCGGCATGAGCGATCCCGTGATTGAGGTGCGGTCAGGTAGTTTAGGAGAAATGGCCGCGGGAGAACGACGTGAGAAGTAGTGTTCCGCGCTGGAAACACAATGGAGGCACGAACTACTGGGCGGGAAAGAAAAGCATTCCGCTGCCGCAGGGAATCGAACTAACGGCGGCGTCAGTTCCTCTTCCTCTCGCTTTGTTCGGATCAGAAGGGACCCCTATCTAGTCCCCATGTCCCCATGTCGTCGGCATTGCACCTTTTTTATTTACTTTTTATGCACGAAGTAAGCCTTTTAATTTTACCTCAGGTTGTCATAATTTTTTAATTTCAAACATGGCCCTTCATAGAATATTGTTTTTCTCCGAAGGATTTTTATAAGGTTTGGTATCGATATAGAGACCTCAAAATGCTGAATTTAAAAAAAAAAATTGTAGTTGATTCTGGTACTAATATCGCTGCGAGCAAGTTCAGCTTCACTTAACGCTGGAGCAACACTCATCCGAATTGAAGGATTCGAATAACGAACAAATGACCAGCAGGCGTCGGGATTAAAAGGCAGCGGTACACCATTCTGCGCGAGCAGCGACACATTTATTACATAGAGTAACTTTATCAGGCCCAGGCTTACCCCAGGTAAAACTCGAAGCTGAGGCTCCTTGCTCGGTAAATCCACGGTGAAGTGGCACCCGCGAGGTTGTAATCTCCGGGATTGCACTCGACGTGGCGTGGCGGGGCGGGGCGTGGCGGGGCGGGGCGATGCCCGGACGCTCCTCCACGCTCCACGCTCCGCTCGCTACTTGTTTGCCCAAGGATGCCAGCCGAGCCGCTAGTTTATCCTCATCTGGGAGGGTTAAGTTCCAGCCGCGGTGGAATCGCTTGACAAAAGGACGCTCGTACAATATTTTTCAGAAACTTCCTTACACTCTTGACTGTTACGACTGCGAGGGAGTACATTTATTTGGGAGTGGTTTTTCTTACAAAGTGTCTGATATACAATTCACATAAAGAAACGGTCCCCTGTGTTACAAAACTTTTTCTTGTTCCTCCCTCGACCCGGCCTTCACGTCCGGAATGTTGTTATTTGGGCACGTCTAAATGAGCTCCCCTCTGATTCGTCTTTAATCCCCATCCAGTCCGACCCTCAGCGAGTAGAAAGTTGTCGTCCGCAGAGCGGCTCGTAGCGCCTGTAGATCACGAGATAGGCGACCCGCCCAACAGAGTTGTGTTGTTGTTGCCTATCCTCTACTCGTCAGGCGCCCCGCCCAACAGAGTCCTTGTGTTGTTGCTGCCTATTGCATCGGGTTCGACGGGTTCTTCTCAACTCCTCTCACAGTTTGCTCGGGTTTCAGTAGATCATTCCAATCGGGTGACTGTTCTGTTTCTGATCTATTGGTTGCTTCGTGAAAAGTGTCCAATTCTGTCGCCGCCGGTATTACAAAATGACGTGGCTAGTGTCCTACTTGTGCTGGACCGCTTTCTTTCGATGTGTTCTGCATATCCTTAAATTTTTTCGCACACTAGTTGGGGCTATGAAGTAATTATTTCTTTTCTACGTATGCGCTCGGTGTCGGCCAGTCAAAGAAGGATATACGTATTCGTGGCAGATTTAATGGTTTGAAAAAAAAAGTTCAGGTTAAAAATCAAATCCGAGCTGGTTTTGAAGTTTGTGTGAAACGCCTTAGACGCACTCCTTACGGAACGAGCGATACGACACACAGCGTCTGATCATAGGACTAAGAGTGCGTGGGATGATGATAAATCACCAGCCTGTGTTTTCCTTGTTTCCTCACTGCATTCTCCATCAGGCAGGCAGAAAGGATTGGCCCCGCACCAGCCGCCAGGCATCTGTGAAGGTAATCCCTCCCGCTTAGACTCATCCCCCCCCCCTTCCCCCCCACCTCCGGCCCCTAACCCACTTCATTACCCTTCAGTCCTACTGCACGTCATCTGTTTTCATTTCTCGCCCTTTTCACGGACTGAAATTTTTCTCGAAACTGGCTCTCACAAGTTTGTTTTATTTTCCTCTGCTGGGGAAAGTAGCGGTAGCGCCACGACCCACATGCCGCGCCCCGTCCTCTTTGTTCATTATACGCATCCCTGCAAATGGCCCGTCCACAGGGAGCGGCGGGGCGGGGCGGGGCGGGGCGGGGCGGGGCGGGTTGGGCCGGGGCGGGGCGTGGCGGGGCGGGGTGTGGCGACGCGTCGAGCATCCTCGAAACCCTACGCCGTCGCGTAAGACCTGTTTGTTTTGCCGCATTGCTTCACTAGCCACAGCAATAGTGTTGCTCCCAATTGAGGTCGCGCAGTTGTGTCCGCTCGCGTTCAGAGCGAGAGAGACGACAAGCTGTTCGGCACTGTCTTCGTGACCCTTTCAAGTGGCTGATCCTCCTTTAAAATACACCTGCTTGTGTCCCTTCACTTGAAAAAAATGTACCTAAAGTTATGTAAAAGTTACATATATTAAGTCAACATTTATGTATTTTAATTTCATTTAAGAAATATTCATAATTTTCAGTCGATTACATGTTATCAGTCTTTTTTCACATTCTTGGCTATTATATAACTCAAGTTTTACTGTTGTACAAATTTTATAAACCTTCTTTTTCCGACGCTTCTTTCCTGCTGCCATATCGCTGTTGCAGTTGCCGTTGTTCTATTTCAGACGTTATTGTTGCTGTTGTTTGCACCCCATTAGGATTTCTTTGCTCGCAGGTTCAGAGTGTTCCGCACTCTTTCTAATCTCTTGTTTGTCTTTCTCTGTTGCAGAGACTGCAGGGTCGTGCGTGATCCACAAACACTTAAGTCGAAAGGATACGGCTTTGTCTCATTTGTCAAAAAGCAGGTGAGTTTAAAAACTTACATTTTAATGAATGTGCGCGCCGTTTTGCTGCGCCCATTATTTTTCGCCCAAGGACCATTTGTCAGTGACAAATCGCCCCCCCCCCCCTCCCCTCCTCGCCCTCACTGTTTCCTTATCATGCACTGTAACAAGAATAAAGTCGCAAGCTGCGCACAGTCAGCAGCAGGTTTTGAAAGGTTGTTCCCCCTGAGATTATCGTCTGACGGTTGATAATAATACAGGCTATTATAGCTTGTAGTGTGGTGGGTCACCCGAAGGCAGACGACCGCTTCACCGTCGGAAATTGGAAATCGATGTTGACATGGGTGACCAGGCGGCTCGCCAGGCCCGGCGCGCTCTGCCCGCCGCGCCCCGCCCCGCCCCGCCCCGCCCCGCCCCGCCCCGCCCCGCCCCGCCCCGCCCCGCCCCACCCCACCAGGCCCGGTCCGGCAATTCAAGCTTCCCTGCGGCCGGCCATGCAAATGGCGCACCCCATTAGCACCTGGAAAAGTCCAGAAACTGACCTAAACTAATAAGTTCTTTTTTTTTTTTATCTTTGAGAGGTGGTTTATTTTCGTGTAGGCGTCTATTTGAAACAAGCACGGTATCGCCCTTACTCACGCGTTGCAACACAGCACTCGTACTGCCTACTCGCTGCTGCTACTCGTACACACCATTAACTATTGAGTATTTTGTTTGTTTTCATGGGTTATTTTGTCCGCATAGATCGAACCACTCGTGAAGTAGTATACCATACGAATCAATGAATCAGTAATAGCGTGAAATCGAAAAGTTGGTGTTATTATTACGTAAATTTCGCATGTCAGAGGAAGAAAAGGTCTGTAAGAATCTGAGATTGTGAAAGGCAGCATGATCTCAGGATCAGACGACACTGGTTTAGACGAATATAATTTGAAGCAGCTCGTCCTGGCGAGTGGTCGCCGCAGGTGGGCGGGCGTTTGAAATGATGGGTGTTGACGCTCGGCTCGGCTCGGCTCGGCTCGGCTCGGTTCGCTCGGACTGCGGCTGTGCAAGTCTGGCGCTCCGCCGTGGCGCCGCCTGGCTTTTATGGTCAGCTTTTTGAGAGGCGGCACTGCGGCAAGCCTGGTGAGCTGGCGGGGCGGGGCAAGGCGTGGCGGGGCGGGGCGGGGCGGGGCGGGGCGGGGCGGGGCGGGGCGGGGCGGGGCGGGGCGTGGTGCTGCTTGCCGGTCGGCCGGTCGTGAGGGAGGGAGGGAGCAGGGTTCAGGAATTTGATGCTCATGAGAATTGACCTCATCCCCCTCGACGAGGGAATTCAGATCTCCGGCCCCACCCCACCGCGCGCTGTGCCCGGGGAAGCACTTCTCATGACCTAGGTCGCTACTAATCTTCCGGGCAAATAATCGCACTCCTGGCGGAGGGAGGCGATAGCGTCGCACGATACACCCCCTCCCACTAACTCTGCGCTGACAGTCCCTAGAGCGGGGAGTATGTTCCTCTCTGCAGTGCGCGCTCTGGCAGCACCATGAGTGAACGCGTTTTCAAGCTTGGTGGTCACTTTGAAATTGGTCTCAAAATGAACATAACAAATATTTTTTCCCTTATTTTCCCTTGTTGGTTCGCTCCAAATTCTGCGTTTTCATTTCGCTGTGTGCAGACAAAGCCAAGGAGTGAATTCTAACGTCGGCGTTCCGCGCTTGGCACGGGTCTGGTCTGCTGCGATGCCGAGCTGATGTGTTGTATCGCATGCAGTTTTAATAATAATAATCATCCAGTGCGGTGCTCGCTCCACTGACTCCTAACCATGGGCGTCCGGTCCCAACTTTGAACTTCACGGTTTCGATACCACAGGACGGAAGTGTTTCCAGGATTTGCGGGTCTGATGTAATAATAACGATCCCGCCTGGGGTAGGCCTTAACATTGCGGTTGCCATGGAAACCACACGTTTGAAACTTGTCAGGCGTGAACTCGAGTGGAATCAAGTTATCGGCACGTGTGCAGCGTTCCCGAAATCTCGAACTTCGAACCAGGCCGTAGTGGGTGCTGGAGCGAAAATACCTGTTTTGGGGAGCCCTTTCCGAGAAACAGGGGAGAACCAACACCAGTTTCGAAATTTTTGAAGGTCATTTTGAAATCTTTACCGAAATGATCAGGGCACTCTAAAATGCATTTCTACATGATCCTCTAAACGTGCCACAAAAATTTTGAAACTGTTGTCACCTCACCCCTGTTTGTCGGGAATGACTCCCCCAAAACTGGTATTATGCACTGTACAGATTAATGCACTCTACAGTCGACGTTCGAGCTCATGATGAATTAGAGTTTCCAGAATCCGCGTGAGTTCTTTTCAACAGAAATTCTGCCTTGAAGTACCAGTGACAAAAGTTCCTGAAACTGTCCCGATGTAGGCGAATTGACTGTAACTCCGCAAAGCGTTTAACGACTTAACCTCGCAGCAGCCGTGGATTCTTCACTTCCAACTATCCGTAATGTAATGCCTTCTTTGAATGTTTCAGGAAGCTGAAAGTGCCATAACCGCAATGAATGGACAATGGCTCGGGAGTAGGAGCATTCGTACCAACTGGGCAACGAGGAAACCGCCCGCGCCGAAAGCTGAAGGTGAGTTTGTGACCGATTCCAGTATTGAATTCCGTACATCACCATCACCGGTGAAACAAAGTGCGCCTTCAAAGCGTATCGAGGTTACACTTTTAAAAAGTGTAATTTCTACCCATTTGAGGTGTGGAACCCTATGATTCTGTGCTGTCAACCGCAATGAGTTTCGTGCTGCACTTCTCAGTGATGGCACACTGATAGTACGCATCTGAAAAGTGTAACTTTTGGCACTACGCTTTTCAAAAGTGGTCCTGGTACACCTTAGTTTTACCAATGATCTGCTCCTTTCTTCTTCTTTTTCGTCATCAAAAACTGGATGGTCACTACGGACTCAGTTGTCCCTGATTGTTCGGCAACCCCGTGTAGCAGCCTGCGTGCTCTCAGATAGGATCTTTGTCATCCTAAGAAGTGTGGCATTCGCTGCCATCCGACTGCGTCCTCCGTCGCCATCTTGGACCCGTCAGAACGCGTTGAAAGTCTCCCGAGCGCGGGGTATAGCGGTGACGGTATTGAGAGGAGTCGGGCGGCCGGGCGGCTCGCGGGGTATCGCCGGACGTAGAAAAGTTTATCTGCACCGCAACAGGTCGACTCGACCCTTGTCAAGCGGTGCGTGCCGCTGCCGGGCCGGACCGGGCAGGGTGTCGGTGCGGAACAGAGACGGGTAGGGCGTGCGGGGGAGGGGAGGTTTAAACCTCAAATGCACTTGCGTTTTTTACCGCTGAGACTAGTCGCCGGCCTAGCGATTTCAGAGACGAGGCTACTGCACGTTCTCTTGTAACCTCACTTTTATCGCTGACACCTGTTAACTACTGCGAGCGAAGCGCGTTTTTTCGTAACTTCCCGCGCCCGGGGGTAGCGGATCGCAAATAATATACGGCCGCGGTGGCGCTGTGTGGACGCAGTGCCGCCACCTGCTGCTGCGACCGCAGCGTGTGTTTCAGTTTGCTGTTAGAGTGGCCAGCCTGAGGCCTGGCCTGGGGCGGGGAGGGGAGGGGAGGGGAGCAGTGGACGCACGCACGCTCAGTGTGTTGTTGGTGCAGGCGAGTCCACGGCAATTGCCAGCGACCCTCTCTCCACTCCTCTCCTCCCTGCCGGTCCCATTGTTGTTCAAACACTCTCCTCTGGAGCACAGCACCGCGTGGAGCTCGCGAAGGGAGGACTTGGCGTGGCGTGGCGTGGCGTGGCGTGGAGGCAGGAGGCGAGGGGACGCCATCACAGGGACGACCTGCGCACCCCGCGAGACAAAGGACTGTCGCCGAGTCCTCGCCGGGCCCTGTCCGGGCCAATCGGCTGGGACTGGGAATGGCGTTACGAGCGCGTGTGCCCGGCGGGCTGCCTATTGGACCTGCAGCGGAGCCCCACCCCGCCCCGCCCTGCCCCGCCCCGCCCCGCCCCGCCCCGCCCCGCCCCGCCCCGCGCATCCCTGGCCTGGAGGCGCACAGCACTCCAGCAGCCGCCTCGCCTTTGCAGTGCTTTGCAGACCCGCTCCGTCGCTACGGTACGCTACGTTTTGCCGCGCCCTGCCACGCCACGCCACGCCACGCTACGCCACGCCACGCCGCGATGCGACCTGCTCACCGCACCGCCGCCCTTCCCTCGGGACCCACTCAGTGTCTTTACTCTGCTATCCCAACAATAGTGCCTGACGACGACTCCCGTTATCTCCGCCGCCCCCGCCCCCCAAACCTGTCCCCCGGTGAACTGCGCTCCGACTCCCTCGGACGTAGCAGCTTGCAGTCAACAGGCCCGGATGGATAACTGAATTCGAGGGCTGGGTCGCTCTGTTCGGTGGATATTGACTAAACAATACATCCACAACGACGTACCTAGCTTCTTTTCTCTTTCTTCGTCTCCCGCCCTCCTTCCCCCATCTCTCTCCCTCTCTACCTCCCTCTCTCCCCCTCTCTCTCTCTCCCCCTCTCTCTCTCTCCCTCCCTCTCTCAGCCCCTCTGGAGAGCACTGCAGACAATGCAGTGATGCCGCGCGGGCCGGAGACAATCTACTTTTCTCGGTCTGCTCTGCATCACTCGGTGAGGATCTACTGTATTCATGGATACTGTCTGCTGGTTCTTCTTGTGCCGCTAACAAAAGATCGGCGGCGCGTGGTCAAAAGAGATGAGGCCAGTAATACGATAAGGTCGAGAGGACGGGGACATGTTCTAAGCTGAGCCTCGGCTCTGCCCACCTGCCCCATGTTACTCCCGGTATTGACACTGGTCTCCTGTCCTCTCCGCCCCGCCCCACCCCGTCCTGCCCTTACTCAACCCCACCTCACCCCACCCCAGCCCGCCCCGCCCCGCCCCGCCCCGCCCCGCCCCGCCCCACCTCGCCAGCCCCGCCTGCGGCCCCAAAGAGAAGAGGTGTTGATCCGATGGACCGGGTGAGCGTGGGAAAGGCGGATTGTGTGTGTCTGGCGTTGCCTGAAAATGGGGGAAGCTGGGGTGGGCGGAGTGGGGCGGGGCGGGAGCACAAAGGAAGGGAAGCCAATACTCCCCCGCGCGAGCCTCCGGCATCAGCATGGAGTCCCGTAAAGGCGACATACTGAAAAGGGCCAGGAGGTTCAGAGCCCTAAGTGCGGGGTCACGGGGTCACCGCCGATGAGGACCTACACTACACGCTGGGGCGGAGTTAGGTTAGGTTAGGTTAGGGTGGATCGACGCCACGCCGCTATCAGAATATCTGAGCCAGACGCGACGTGCGCGTCGCCCGCGGGTTCGAATACCATGGATGTGTTTCTTTTTCTTTCGCCGGGATTTCCTTATACACTCCGTGGAATATCAAGCAATGAGGAGAAGAGCAGCGCCTCGGGTGGTAAGCCGCTCTACCCCGCGCATTTCAAATCACGCGTTTACTTTTAGGTTTACTTTGGGCCTTGAACCGCACCGGGTGAGCAGCAAGGACGGACAGAAACAGCGCAGAGCATGCTGGGGCGGTGTACTGCGAGCGCCATTCAGCGTGGCAATGCAAGACACCGCCCCGCATTGTTGCCGCTGTTCTTACCTAGGTTGTATATACCTTGGAGCCGCCGCAATGAAGCTCGCCTGAATCGCACCGGTAAGACGACGAGGCTGTCCATCACAATAAGCGAGGCGGGAGTATATTGGACTGGCGCGGCTGGGCGGGGCGCGGCGTGGCGGGGCGGGGCGGGGCGGGGCGCGGCGGGGAGATCTGTTCTGTGCTGTTGACACCCATCACCATCAGTGCGGGCCTCGCGCATTTCAAATCGAATTCGGTATAAGCGATATTGGGCTGAGAGAGAAGGAGATAGAGAATCAAGAGAAAATAAATGCCTGAGAGAGAAATAGAGATAAAGAGCGATAGGAGCAGGAGGAGAGAAACAGGAATATGTAGAGCGAGAGATGCCACGCCACGCCACGCGCAGGGTCGGGCTGGGTCGGGCCGGGTCGGAGCGCGCCCTTCTCTCTGGGACCATCAATCTAGCGCGCTATGCGTTGATCCATATTCCCACCTGAGAGGTAGCTGAGGATTTCCCCCGCGGGGGATCTGTCCTGTTACGCAGTCACGGTGGAGCAGCCGGGCGTGGCGTGGCGTGGCGTGGCGTGGCGTGGCGTGGCGTGGCGCGGCGTGGCGTGGCGTGGCGCGGCACGGAAAGAAAGATGGGCCGGGCGGGTGGGAGTTCGGCCGGCGTCCCGTGAGCTTGCGGCCCGCGCGGTGCTCTGTGGTGTGATGTGATTGGTGCGGACCTAGCCTGTGCGCCGCAGGTCCGGACCTCGGTGATGAGTCACCCCTGGGGCTGAGGGATTCGGTCTCTACTCAATCTCTCGTTTTGAGGCCGGCCCCCTATTTTATTTTTTTGTAACAGTGCCGAGCGTCTCAGTCACGTGACCTGGCTGACTCTCTCTTCGTTTAGGCTCTCCAAGGCCCGCGACGGCGGCCCCGTGAGACATTCGTTAGGGCGCGTTACCGTGCCGTCCCGGTAGGACTTAGCGACTGAGTAGGCCGCGAATATCCCGATCCATGTGCCAGGGGGACCCAGTCCGTGGGGATCCTTCCACCCCCCCCCCCCCTCCCCCACCCCTCCAGCGGCGTGTCAGTGTCCAGAGCATGCATATGCTACGAGCGGGGCCGAGGATTTGTTGTCACCTGGCTGATAGGCAACAGGTCTTGTAGCCAGGCACCCGGGCTCGAGCCCAGGCTCCGCAGGGGGTCGCTACACCTGCCTGGCGCTCCGCCAACATCCAGTCGGTCCAGGTAGAAAATGAATGGCGAGGCCTGATCCCGACCCGCTTGCTACCTGTATTTAATTATTTCAAGCGTTCGGGGGGAAAAATACAGTTCCGCGATGTGATGGTGAGCTCCTCTCTTTAAACTGTACAGTAGCGTTTTTAGAAATAAGCTCAGCAGTGGAAGGGAGGTAGGCATTTGGCAATGGACTGCTTGAATATCAAGAGGGAAGGTTAGGTTCACGTTTAACGACCCGACGCACCTCCTTTGGAACGATGAAACTATTGTCATCATTACTTTGATTGTCATAAATTAAATTATAATCTTAACATCTTTGGAAGCCAAACGGTTGCTCAAATTTTACTTTTTTGCGATGTAATTGTGGTCACATTACATTTTAAGATGTTATTTTATTAACCTTGATCATGCCAGGCCAGTACAGCATAACAGAGCGTCATATATCTTGTTCTTTCCTCGATCACAATATGAGATATGACGCACTACTTTTCTCTGGCTATGAAAATTCCGCGTAACATTATTTCGTCAAGAGAGTATTCTCTCCGTAGGGGACTCTAGGCCAGCAAGCAGGAGTGTGTGGGGCGGGGCGGGGCGGGGCGGGGCGGGGCGGGGCGGGGCGGGGCGGGGCGTGGCGGGGTGGGGCGGGGCGGGGCGGG
>CABIKL010003917.1:0-10315 GCA_902196195.1 Aptinothrips rufus | reverse complement strand
GGCAAGCTGCACAACTTTCAGCCTGTAGGTAGGCAAAAAGTGCAACATTCGCCCCCTCCAAGGGGTCGTCCTGGATCCGAGCCTGTGTTCTTACGTCCGCTTCGGGTTCTCTCTGGAATACTCCTACTTGACCATACAACTGCAGTAGCAGTGTTCTTACGTCCGCTTCAGCCCTTCTCTGGAATACTCTATTAACTTGAAGTAAACAGGAGCCATACAACTGCAGTAGCTGATGCCAGGAAAGGAACGCGTGCACAGATTGAATTCATTCTCTTCGAGTTCACACGGCACGAGTTGTGGGTGATTATTTTTGTATTCTATAGTCATCTCACATCGCTAAAGGTCAAGATAATAAACTGACGCATTTGATTACGATAAGTTAGATAAAGATTTCTGAGTTACATTCAGTACGTGTGTGCTTCTGCTACTGATCTTAGTTCCAGCGAGCTCTCTGTCTTAAAGAATTGAATTGTTTTGCTGTCATGTTGTGTTGGATGGTTGTCCACAGCGGGGTAATGCCGAGACAGAAGGGAAATGATATTATGAGCCCCAGTAAACGCTGACCTCTGACCTGCGATGCTCCTCCACTTGGCGATTTTCAATGACCAAGTTGCGCCGAAGCGTAAAAAAAATTTTCAGTTCAAACCAGGACTGCAGGCGGCAGCTGTGCAGGAGGCAGAAGTTTTGCCTACCTACCGGCGCTCCCACGATCCAGACCTACAGAGGGAAGCCGGGATGAAAGTGTTCGAGTATTGTACCGAGGTACTTTATGGACGACCCCTAAGAACGTTACCATAAAAATTTGGAAAGAAAAGAGAAAAACACAGGTAGCAGCCTGACACGTGTGTTTTCGTTATTTTGACGACGCAGATCTCGGATACTCTATCCAAAAAGAAAATGACCAGTGCCTAAATTATTTCAAGCAGATCCTTTGGCGGAAAATCGATTTTCAGAAACATGCTGGGCTTAGTGCGTGCAGGATCGAGGCAAGGGGAAGGGAGACGGGATCGAGGCACAGCAGGGAACAGAGGAAGTGAGTGGAGGGGACGGACAGAAAGTGAGGAGGGAGGGGAGGGGAGGGCAGGGGAGGGGAGGGGAGGGGAGGGGAGGGGATTGTATCCATGACGCGGGTCCATGGCGAATGTCCCTTTAAAAACGTCCCGGCGTTACGTAGGTATACTAGAGTGTTGCTCGAGCGCTCGCCAGTGCTTGGACTGCATTGCAGCGGCGACATGGAGGTGAACATGAGGGTCCTGTACTTCCTGGCTGCCTTCGTTCTGTTCCACGCCGAGGTAAAAATCTACACATTTCATGAAAGTAACGATAAGGGTTGTTACGTAAAAAAGTGTCGAACTCGTGTCGTGCATATTTTCAGTTTGTTTCCTCTATTCTGAGGTGTCTCTCCCGAACCATGAGCGGTGAGGAAAGACGATTCTGTCTATTATTGCGTTTGCTCACGTTATTTTAGCGCAGAAGAGTCGTGGCCGATAATGGGTAGGGAAACAAAATCAGAATAGGGATGCACGCAAACGGGGTTGGTTCGAGAAGCGGCCTCTAATTCCGCAGCTGGCTGCGACACCATTGTCACAAAAACGACCGATGTAAAGAGGAGTCCACTAGCAGAACGGTGTGAAGCTGGATACGAGAGTGATATACTTCGCACAGCGACTGTCAAAAGATTAGAACTTTCGATTCTGTAGACGTCAGCTCCTGCAAATAATGTTTTCTCACTGATGGGCTGACCTCCTGATCTTGTGATTTGTTATTTTAAGTCTCAAGAAGATGACGAGGCACCTGTTCTCGCTGCTCTTAAATCTTGCAGTGAAAAAGTCACCCCTTCAGAAGGTTGGTTAATCAACACTTTACAAACGTGAAAACAGGAGACGTATTCATGAAAGTTTGATTTTACTTTTATATTTTTCTTTCAAAGATGACTTGACGCAGATTTCTGACGGGCAGCTGAACTCACCTACTGCAAGAGTAAGTAGGTTCTGCTCAATTTTATTCCGTATGCTTAGCTACAGGAATGAAAAATCTAGTGATCGTTTTCTTATTGTCCACAGGCTATGATCACCTGCCTGTTCAAAGGAAGCGACGTGGTAAGGAATGAAAGTCGAGGAAAACAGCAATTTTGACTTTTCCACCCTCCTCTTTTTTAAGTCTGTCGCGGAATTAAAGTTGTGCACAGCTTTTATTAACCCTTCTGACGGCGGTGCGACTGTTAGCAACCGTTGCTCCGATTTTGTAACTTGGATAGTATTTTTCAACGGTGAGCTGGACGTATTTTTCACATTTCACATCCGTCCTTCTCCGGCAATTCCGCCCACTCAGCCTGCCCGTAATAGACTGTATCTCTGCAGCGCAGCAATGCACATTATCATTTCACGGCCAGTGCCATTGTTGATGAAATTACGTACAGGAAATGAAAAAAAGATATCAACCTGTAAATTTCGACAGCTTTACTAGTTGAAAAGATTTCATTGAAAGATGTAAATTTATTGGATTTTACAAGATGCGGGACAAATCATTCCAAAAGGAAAAGGCGGTAATCTTCCTCCGAGCGATTGTTCCTGGAGACGATTCAGACAAAATAGATATCTTCAAGAAACTGAGTGAAAAGTGCGCGTCTTCAGGTTTGTAAATGCCAAAGAAAATTGCTCATATTGCAGAGAACAGCAAGTAAAGTAAGACTAAGCTCTAATATATTTCTTCTGTCTTTTTCTTTCCAGTATCCAAAAAGTCAGAGAAAAGTGCTTCAGATGAAGAAGCCGCAGTGACTATCTATGAGTGTCTGGTGAAGGAGGGACGAACCGTAAGTGATTCTACTCAACTCCTAGTATGCTGGTTCTAGCAGTGGCAATAGGGTACTTCAAGAGTGGACCACCTATGTTTGTGTGTGATGTGTGATGGTTGCGCTCTGCGCGTTGGTTGCAGATGGGACTGTCCGTTGACGCCGACGGCGACAGCCCGACTAACAGCACTGGTTCTGGCTGACCACTTCATCACAAACATTGCTTGCTGGGCAGCCACCGCAGCAGCAGATTGCCCAGTTTCACCTGGCAGACTGATTTAAACAAAAGGATCTGCACAAAATGTTCCTACGAGTTTAGAGCAGCGCATACTTCTTCAAAGCAAACAATGCAAAATATTCCGTGATCATGATAAAAAATAAAAAGAACTGGCCAAAGCTTTTGCGTGGTGTACGTAACAGTGCCGTACCTCGTGAAGGAGGAAGATTCTGTATTCAGAAGTGCTCTGCCGTCAGAAAACCACGGAGAGTTTGCTGATTCACGAGGTACCGGCGAGGGTACCGGGGTGAGTTCGGACAGCGACAGCGCCCAAACTCATATAGGAGGAGTTTCGCTCTCATCGGGAGCCCGGGGGATTTTCGGGGGGGGGGGGGGGGGGGGGGGGTGCAATCCGAAAGTTCGGACTCATCTGAATGATAGTACGAAAAAGCTTTTGTCAATGTCTCGTCCCAATCACATTTCTTTTTTCAGTGAACAACAGTCCTTTGAGAAATGTTTTCTTTTATGTGTTCTGTTCTTCTCAAAAGCATATGAATACGCTTTTAAGAAGTTCACCTTGAGGCACAAGCATTTTGAAGAGCATGCTTCTAGCTTTTTCTTTTTTCAGAGTATGATCGGGTAGTACGTTCTATCGTGTACTCGGCTCGGTATTCGGAGCCCCACCTCTCCGGAGTCCCTGCTTCTTCGCCCACTACTCATGCTCATATTTGCGAAAGAGGTGACATTTTCAAATGGTACTTGCACCACACCAAGAAAATAGAAATAGAGCTCTCGGTCTTTCACCAAAATATCAGAAATTAACTGTTAAATGCAGGCTTTTAATATCGCTAGTTTCAAATGTTATATGCTTAATTGACTGGTTTATATCTAGTTTATTATTATTTTCACCAAGCATGAGCCAAAGATTATATCAGGTGATTGTCAGGAAACAAATAAAATCCACGATTGTTTCACTGCAGTTTATTTGTTGCCATATTCCATAAATGTGCACGATCCGACTATTTATTGGGTACTTCTGGTGGAAGGAAGGCGGGTTTCATCTGCATGGCATGGTGACTGTTGTAAGTACTGCTGTAAACTAACAGGCTTACATCGTCTTGGAGTTGTGGTCCCGAAGGTGCTGCAAACATATACATTACGTTGATGAAGAGCCTGCTAAGTTTCGAGGCCAAAATTCAGTCCCGTCAACACCCCTTGGACTTCAAGAACACATGCTTGAAGCTGTGTATCCACTGAGTTGTCGATAACAAATATTAAATTTCATAACTTGGCCTAAAGAACTTACAATTTCCTGAAGGCACGTCAAAACCTTCTTTGTAACGTCCTCTTCCGTCATGGCACCGCTTCCAACTAGGGTGCAAAGAAAACTGTATGTAAAAACAAATATAACAAAAATTATTGTTTTTTAGAATTTAAGAAACTTTACCTTGTTTTTCACATTCTTCCGCGATTTTCATAGCACGCTCGACTGCTTCCTGATTGTTTCCAGAAGCAATCTTTTCATCACGAATGTATCCTTCTTTCGAGAATTTGTTATCTGGAGTCACCTGTCAGACCGAAGCAAACTACTGTAACTTAAATCATAAGAAAAGAAAGGAAATGAAAGAGGATGACGGTCCAATACGTACCAGTCCGCTCTTCTTCAAGACGCACGCTTGGAGCTGTACGGTATGCAATAAGAAGATAAGTGTATTAAGTTACCCTCCATCAGAACATGTTTTTAATCACATTCAAATACACTCACCTTCACATGAGGCTCCTCATTTTTCATGTCAGCTGCATCCGCGTTAGTCAAATGAAATCAAATTATTGGAGAAGAATTATTGGTCAGGTGGGTCTCAATTCATCTAACGAGTTGACAGATCAACCTTGACCGAGAGCGATAACGAAATGATGTCGATTCGACGTTGACATCGCCAAAATTTCGATTTACGGATTACCTTTGAGTCGAAATGAACACGAAAAACAACACAAAATCGACATCGCTGTCGAATCGACATCGTTAAGATGTTATACATTCGCGCGGAAAAGAAGGCTATGTCAACCACTGGTGAATTCTGACTCCATTCCGTTTTCCTTTCAAAACTCAGAAATAACCCTCACATAATTTATAAAGAGCTTCGAGTAACTTTGGAAGCAATTGCAACTGCAGACCCGGGATACTTACATTCCTTAACGCCAAGTTCCTTGATGCACTCGTCTCGCCTCTTCTCCATCTCAGGGGAAAGCTCCTCAGAAGAATGAGGGCTCTATAGGCACACACGATTGTTGGAACAAAAACAGTGTAAGTGAAGGTATGGTCACTTCATCTTTTCTACAAATCTGCATGAGACTTGAACAGTAATAATGTCATCAAATTTTTACGATGCCGTCCACCGCATCAAAATTAGTGACTGTTATGATAAATAAAGAATTTGTTATGAGTTTTTAACAAATTGTACATAAATTTCGTTATAATCTCTCTTAACGGATAAATTTGTCAATGGCTATTAACAGCAAGTTCTTATCAGGATGGTAATGGGTGCAACGAAGTCGATTCTTTCCATAAAATGCTCTTTTGAACCTGCATCAACTTACGGGCATGCTGGCGCACAGGCAGGCCAGGCCCAGGACGGCGACGATGGCGGCGAACTTCATGGTGCTGGGGTGCGGATACGAACTCGGGTTCTGTCTCGACTGACCAATCTGAGCTGCTGGTGTGTTTATATATGAAGCGCAGGGTGACGTTTCGTAGGGCGTTGAATGACATGTTAAGTTCCACAAACAGTCGTGCGATTACTGTCCTCACCTGTCAGCTACACAAATAATGCTTCCGCTTCGGAGGCGACAACAAGGTCCGCGTCAAGCTTCGCCGAATTAACAACTGAGAATTCACGACCTTCCCATGATCTCACATAATAGTGTGCCTGTCAACTCACTGAGGAAAAAGAGCATATTCACAAAGAAAACCTTGAAAAGACCGACGAAAGTGCAAGAACGTAATCGTTGATAAAACGAATAATAATACTGTAACTTCCAAATTTTCTAGCACTGCTGGCAACGAATTCGCTTGCAATTCCCTGATTTCGGTGACTACTTATAACAACCCTGCATTAATACAAGCCGTTAGAAAAATCTTAATATTGCAGTACATAGTAAGCAAATAATCAACACAAAAAAATTAGCAGAAGAGAGCCGCCCGTAGCGACTCCCCCTCCGAGCTGGTGGCAACCAGTCAGGCACGTAATTAGGGGGGGGGGGGGGGGGGGGGGGGGCGATACCCCCTTGTTAGCTGGCGTCCGCAGGGCGCAGCCCGAGAGGTAGGCAACTGGCCATACGGTGCCCCCTGAAATATGTAGGCAATATTCTAACAATCGCGCCCTCCCCTTTCCGTCCGCGTAATTACGTCCCAGCAACCAGTTGTGCCAATTGAGATCCACAAGGGATTCCCAATCAGCACCCGTACTGTTAGGCCAGATTCAACGTATCCCCGGTATTCGAACCCCTGCGCCATGAGGGAGTTCGTATCAACCGGGTACAACGGACACCTCTCCGCGCCTTTGCGCCTTGACTAAGTGACGGATGAAGGTAGTCTGTGAACGATCTTTGTCCTCTTGAATGACTGGCAGACCAAGAAAGGTGATGAAAAATATCAGGGCAGAGCAATGTGAATCCTGGTCCTGCGTGTAAGAGTTGCACTCCGTAGATCTCTGCACTGATTTGTGCGTTCGGAGCTTCCGGTGTGAGCTTTCCCTGACATGGCGTCGCGGTCCCTGACTTTTCCAGACGATCTCAATTTCTATGACATTTTCTTGATTTTCCTGACATTTCTGACACGTGGCAACCCTGCTGTAACCATGGCGGGCTGCCAGGCCCTGTTCGATGCCATGAGCCTCAGAAGCCGCCATACCCCACATCCTGCTTCTACTCCCAAGTTGCGATACTCCAGGCCGACAGAGATCCGATATACTCCATGCCTCTCCAGAATCTGCGGGAAGTCCATTTCTCTTCAAGCAAACACAGCGTATATGGATTTTAAAAAAAATTATGTACTTTCCAAAGAAAGCGAAAAAGTGGCTCATTCATTCATTGCCGGTTCATTCGACAATAGACCCAATTAACTCAGAGAAAGAAGCTGACGTCGTTTTGCATATGATCACCTTGGATATGACCCTCTTATTTTTACTGCCCCTGGTGGTTTTTACACGGCATGTCGTTCAATCACTCTCGTTCCTTTTCTTCCGCCCTCGTTTTTTATTTTTAAATAACGTCCTCTCTTGACCACAAAAAGAAAAGAATGGAAAAGCTATGTTCAGATGAGTGATTTCTCTAACTAAACGTCACATGTGAATAAGGCAAAGTCACAAAAAAAAGTTAAATCCAGGTCATACCTGCCTCCTTAAAGCACAGTCCATGTGCCTCTTACTGAAACTGAAAGTCTCTCCAGTAAGGGGGACAGTATGGTCGATTCTTTTGTTCGATATAGTACATCAGGTTGGACCCCATGCGATTTTAGTGACCTTAGTGTCCCCAGAGTCGTCCGGGTCTGGGCTGAAGACGCCGGCACCAAACCGAGTCTCGGGCTCTGCTCGGGCCCGGCACCAGCCCCGCCCCGCCCCGGCCAGCGGCTCACCTCGGCGGCTCCGGCATGAAAGTCGGTCAGTGTGTTTCTAGTGAGCTGGCCCAAGCGACTGGCTCGGCTCGGCTCGGCTCGGCTCGGCTCGGCTCGGTACGCAGAGCCTCCTTCTCCTTCGCCACAGAGCGCCGCCACTTTTGATGCGCTGCGCGACCGCCGTCTTTTCCCTTCCCCCCCCCTTTCACCCTCCTGCCCTGCAGTCTCGGCACGCACTCTTGAAGGCAGAGCTCCTTAACGCTTGGCTGCTTGCATTTGCCGCATCAATCCTTCTAGAAGGAATTCTTTACTTCGATTTTCGTTTGACGAACAAGTCATGTGTTCAACGAATCTCAACCAGTATTGCGTGAAGGCGGAGGCGTAAGGCCGCAACCGCACCGCGCCGTCGCAAAGTAGGCAATGATGGCCATTCGCTATCTTCATGTCCGACGCGGTCCGTCGTCTGCTCTGTCCACATGGCTGTTGGCAGAAACAAAACGTTCACACTCACTCTCCTCACCCCTCTCTTTCTCTCTCTCTCTCGGCACTGGGATCCTCCCTGCCCCGCTCTCTTTCTCTCCCCCCTTTGCAGCCCGCTGCCGCTACCCAGCATGGGCTGGGCGCGCAGCTGTGCTGTGGCCAGTCCAGTCAGTCAGTCACTCAGCCGTGCTGCACGCAGACGCAGCTTCGCTTCGCTCCGCGCGCTCTTCCCAGCTCCCAAACCGGCGATCGAACAGTGACGGTGTGACACACTGCGTGTGTTCCGTGCGTGTGAGTGAGACGTGTCTGTGCTAGTGTGAGTGAGTCAGTGCATCGCTGCCTTTGGATACCACCATTGGATACTTGCACCGAACAGGGACTTCCGGCTCCTGAAGGAGGTAAGATCCGCACTTGCTTTCTTCGTTACCTTCCATTCTTCCGTCTTTGTCGGTCATACACTCGCTACCCCCAATCGAGACCCTCCTCTCTCGCTGAGCGCAACTCAGATGATCGTAATTCAAACAGGGTCGCAAAGACAATCCTCCTTCGCAGAGGCATTCTAACCTCACTTTTCTGCGGTATTTCAAATCACGTTCACGGAAAACCGTCAGGCGGAGGTATTTAATATTCAAACCTATAGAATCAAACTACGAATATTTCTATAGTATATCGTAAGTTCCATCTTTTAAAGCCCACAAACATTGTAAATAGCTTCCAAATTTCGCCAGAGCGCGCGAGATATAGGATAGTCTTAATGGTTCATCGTAGAGACGATTGTCTTAGTGAGGCTCTTCGAGTTACGATTGTCTGCGTTACTCCCAGCGAGGGAGGAGTGTCTCGATTGGAGGTAGCGCACTGTAAGGCGTAGGAGCGGTCGTTCTGGTGGGTTCATCTTAGAGTGAAGATGTCAAAATATCATGTCACATCGTTTGGGAATATGATTACTGATACCCCCCCCCCCCCCCCCCCCCCCCTCCCTTTTCCTCGTAACCCTTCTACCACCAAACCAAGCGGCTTATTAGAGAACAGCTGTATCGGTTGACGCTTAGCCTTTTCTGTTGGCATTGACACTGAACGGCGCGGAGGCGTCAGAAGTGCTTGACGTAAATTAGATTGATCGTCAGGCCTCCTCGTATGACTGACAGGGGGCGGGGAGGGAGATTACCCAGAGGACGTGGGCGCTGCACTCGTACGTGGAGCCTGGGTTGACTTACGCCCTCAGTTCGGCTGTAGCGTTGCTCCGATATACTCCTGGCCTTTCTGCATACGACCCAGAAACCAACCTAGCGACTCGCATACCGGCATTGCCATGGGCATTCCCCACCCCCTGCGCGCTGTGTACTGCATTCAGCACACCCGTGGACCCCACCCCGCCCCACCCCGCCCCACCCCGCCCCGCCCCGCCCCGCCCCTCTCCCCGCGCCCTGCCCTTGCGGCTGTCTGGCGTGGGAAGACAACTATTCAAAACTCGGCTTATATATTTCCAACAGGAGCGTGCTGTCCTGAAATGTTCAGCATGAATGTTCCAGATGCGAGAGCGTACTTACACCGTCACGCATTTAATAATTTTACATTAACCAATTTTCTTTTCTAATGTAGTAAAATCACACAGATTTTGTCTAACTCTTCGTAAATCTGGTGAATATGACTACGATTTTTATGTTTGATCTGGCGAAACACTGGTCAAAAACAAAATAAAACTGTCCGCTCAAGCAAAGTTTGGTCAGTTCAACAAGAATATAGCGCTCAAAACTGATTCGTCTAATTTTACAAACCTTTGGTCAGTTTAATTTATTTACAACACTTGGCTGACTTATTTGATCTTGCTGCTTCAATGAGGTTTTGTCCACAGCACTTTTGAAATAGGCTCTTTTGTGTTTTACTATTAGCTTAAGGACTTAACATGTGTGGAGGAGACTGCGTTTATTGTTCCCAATCTTCTTCTCTGCCCAGTTTCGGAATAGCTTTCGAATCTTTTCGTCCTGGATGCAGGTGGGCTGACCAGGGTCGCGTGTCTTTTGTTTTTGTTGGAGAGGGGAACGCACCCTGAGAGCGCCCAGTGTCAGTCACCCCTTCAGCTGGAAACCCGCCGAGCTATCACCAGCATCGACAAACATTCGAAGCCATTGTCTCCCACTCTCCTGCCTCACACAGGCGCGGCGGGGCGGGGCGGGGCGGGGCGGGGCGGGGCGGGGCGGAACACGGCGCTGTGTGG
>CABIKL010003916.1:0-10316 GCA_902196195.1 Aptinothrips rufus | reverse complement strand
GAGGGAGAGAGAGGGAGAGAGAGGGAGAGAGAGGGAGAGAGAGGGAGAGAGAGGGAGAGAGAGGGAGAGAGAGGGAGGGAGGGAGGGGAAGGAGCCAGAAGACTCTACCAGTGCAGGGTTCAGCTCCCGGCCGGACGCCTTGCAGCTATGCAGCCGTGGCGCAGAGCTGTGTGCGCGTTGCCTACGTCGCAGGCGCCCTCCCTGCCCTGCTGAGCTGCTGTCTGGGCTGCGGAGCCCTGCAGAGCATCGCAGACTCTGCACAGAAAAAAACAAAACCTCGAATTTGGGGCAACTCAACCCACAAACCAAGGGTAAAAAAAGTATTTTTGGAGGTGATTTTGAGACCTACTCTAAAACGCGTTTCGAAGCTTCCTGATCATTTTGCAACAGGTCTCAAAATCAACTCAAAAATACTTTTTTTCTCCAGATTCTGGATTTTAGTTTTTCTATGTGCGGTCAATTTTGTTCATAATACGAACAGATTTGTTGATGACAGTTGGGGGGTTGACTGTAAGAAATTAAGAGTGCACTGTCATTATGTCGACCTTTCTTAGCGGCGATCGGCCGCGTGAGGAGGTTGCCCCTCCTTTTTCTTTTATCATACCGTGTTGCTTTTTCGAGTAAATTTCAAACAATTTTTTTAAATATTGCTATTTTTCTGGTTTTTAATTTGATAGAGTAGGCGGCCCCAGAACCGATGTTTCAAGGGTATGTGAAAGGCAAGGCAACTTTCGCTAGATCGACGCTTAAAAATTCGAAAGGGTGTATATTATTCAATTCACTCTACGCTAGCACCTTCATGCCGGAGTGGCCCTCGCTGCTGCTTGCTCAGCGCTTCTTTTGGAACAGCCGCCCCGCTCAGCCACAGCCACCCCCTACCGGGGTTCAATCTGCACCTGTCCCTTCTCGTTGTGCAATTCCAGCAGCAGTCCGTACCGCAAGCTGCCTCCATCGTGTTGTGCCTCCCCCTCCCCTCCCCCTCCCCCTCCCCCTCCCAACCTCTCTCGCCCCCTCCTCCCGTCGCACCCCCCTCCAATCGATATGCGACTCAGCGGGCGAGGGGCGGGGAGGCCGTCGACTGGGATTGAGACTGGGGTGTCGATGGCACAGCGGGTCCAAGTGCAAGGTCGAGGTTGCGTCCCCCTCCCCCTCAAACCCCCGGCCAATTTCCCCCTCGCCCTTCCCCCTCTGGCGCATGCAGGTGCGTTGAACTGGTTGAACTGTGGCCAGTACCGGATGGATTCTCTCTGGTGTGCAAGGGGCGGGCCGGGTGGGGCGCTCAGTAAAACCATAGATTGTGCTTTGAACCGCTGGGACTCTGCGACACGGAGAATCTCGGATTCCCTTTCATATTGTCTCAAATTCCAGAATCTTAGACGGTTACCATCATATTGTACCGATCTCCCTCGATACCTCTCATGAAACCGCTCTGCGGGCAGCCCAAGCAGACCGGCGACGTCCCATGCACGTCATAGTCGCGTCTGGGACGTCATTCTGAAGTGAAACGTCGTGGTTGACCGGACGTCACTAGAACGTCATCACGTCCTCTTCTTGACGTCTTTGACTTTTATGGTATTCTGCTTGGGTATTGTCTGCGGCTGGAATTCTGTCCGGGAATGGGACGTTCCTTCTTGTTTAGGGGATGTATATACCCTCTCGCCTATCTCCAGCCCTGGCCGAGGCCCGGCCCTGCCCCTCCCTGCCCTGCCTGCCCTAAGGAGGATTTATTATTTCCATTTGCGGTCGTTCTGTACCGCGGCGAGGCGAGGCGAGGCAAGACTACGCGGTTTGAAGCGGCCCCGCCTGCGGCGTAGTCACGGCGTAGTGCTCGCTAAGCCTGTCCAGCCCTATCCGCCCCACCCCGCACCCTCAGCGCGCCGCCGCCCAGGTGCTACCCCAGCCAGATCACAGCGCGGCTGCCACGAGCCCACTGCCGCCATGACAGTTGTCGCCTCTCTTCCTTCACGAAAGCGACGTACCGAGGCGAGACTGAGAGTTACGACTCGCAATAAACTGAGGCGCAACCCCTCTGGAGATGGCTACTGAAATTGAAATGATGTGTTGCAGGTGAAGGCCTCGGACACCCTAACGTCCGTGGCCGCCCGCTTCGACACAACACCCTCGGAGCTGGCCAAGATGAACCGGCTGGCCACGAGGCTGGTGTTCCCCGGGCAGGTGCTGTACGTCCCGGACAAGCGGCCCGCTGGCTCCACCACGCCGCCGACGTCCCTCGACGCCCAGGATTCCGAGAGCCAGGAGGACGGCGACTCCACCTCGCCCAAGCCCTCCGCGGACGGAGACGGCGCGGAGGACAAAGGTACGCTTCACTCCGCGCACCTCCCCGGACGTGGATGTAACATTACGTCGGACTTCCCTGTTCTGCTAGGGATGCAAGACAATTATTGTCATTGAAGTGTATTGGTTTGTCTTCCCGATATGCTTGCCTTAAATTATTTTTTTTAGTGGTTTTGCACATTTTTGATTAGCGAAGCGTTCCCTCCTTGCATATTTCGTTTGAAACATGGATGGAATGTTAACACATATGTTAGGGCTACTTTTCAATCAAGAATTATGTTCTCTTCACATCAATTAGACGCGATTATTGTCGGAAAGTCGTCGAATCGGTATAGAAGCGGTCAATCATATCTCACTGGTGTCTAGAACTGCGCAGAACTTTGAATTGATCAAGCTTGATACAAACAGTCTGGCCAACCTCTGCCTGAAACATACAAATGATCAAATTAGCTTTGCCTTAAATGTTTAACTTTTCTTTTTCTGTCTTTCTTTTGTTGATTTTCTTCATTGACCGAGGAATTTTGAATTATACCATCGTAAAGTTTCAAATCTTAGCTGCGGTGACTAGCATCTCTGCCCGTCAGCGTCATATGTCGCATCAGCTGTTAGCTGCAATTTGTAGGTTATGTGACCGTTGTTTATTTACTGTACGCGATGCGGCTCAACGGTGGCTGACGTTTAGCAGCCGGTTTTCCTCATGAGCACGGCTCGATGAGCCAATATTGTGCTTTTAAATATGTTTGCGCGATTCCGACGCGACTCTCGGAGCAGTACTAAGTCTTCCAAACGATCAAGGGACTCGCTATGTACGGTGACATACACAGCAAGACCAAAAGGTACAATTCAGGGCGCTGGATTCTATTTGTAGCATCTGTAACTATTGCGGACAGTTGAAAAATATCCTGTATTTCACTTACAACTAGTTTATTCATTGCAAAAAAAGTTTCATAATTTAATCTTTTCAAATTTAGTGAGAGCTAAAGAGCGGAACAGTCAATTTTATATAAATTATATGAAGTTCCCAAAATAATAGTGTTTGCCACATCTTAATTTTTTTTTTAATTTCTGATTTTAGATGGTCGTACAACCATTGGAGGCCCCGGTCATGCCCAGAGGGTGGGAGAGCACAGTATTCATGCTCCAACACGATCTCGCGATTTAGAGAGGTTCCTTAAAATTACTGTTCGACACATTACTGATGGACAGGTAACATATCATTCTCATACTAAATTTATCTAAATTTTCTGACATTTTTTTTTTTTTGTACCTTAATGTTTTGTTTCTCCTCTTTTGTTTGCAGGGTGTTGTCAGTGGAGTGCTGCTTGTGACTCCGAATGCAGTGATGTTTGATCCTAATGTGTCTGATCAGCTCGTTATTGAGCATGGTCCTGAGTCATACGGAGTAATTGCACCCATGGAGTTTGTTGTTAATGCTGCCATATATTATGATATTGCACACATGCGAGTTGGAAATACTGATGCTCCAAAGTGAGTGAAATTCCGGTACAATTATTTAATATCTTTGCTTTTAATAATTGGTCACAATATTCACAAAATGAAATAATTTGTCGCAGAGGTGATGCTGCCAAGCCAGAGATTTATCACCCTAAGGAGAGTCAAGCTGCAAAAGAGTCTGATACAAATTTAACTGGAGACAATTCAATTTCACCCGGAAAAGAGTCATTACTAGTCAAAGATGAGACATTCCCAGAGCTGGCCCCAGGAAGGTCTTCAACAGAAGTATGTATCTTCATTTGTCTTTGTTATTTGTTTCTATTCTTCTAGAGTGTAGGTGAAACTAAATCAAGTTCCAGAACTGAAAAACTTATTTCTTTTGGGAGAATCTAATGTTTTGATTTTGATTACTAGGAGGATGATGGTGCAGAAAATGAAAATGGAGACAATGAGAGTGAGTGTTCTTGTCCTGCTGGCCGGGAGGGGAGTGCTTTTCCAAAAGCGTTTGAGCGTGATCTTGTGACACCGACCAATCTTACTGTATCTCGGGATACAAGCCGCCAAACATCAGTGGAGGAAAATGTGCCTCTAGATCCAACAAAAGATGCATCCCTTGAGGAAAAGAAGGATGGTGAACGATCAGTCAGCGTTGAGTATGTACATTTCTGTTTCTATTAAAGTGCTGTCTTCTCAGAAAATAAGTGATATGTAATTTACTATGTTATTCTTCCTTTTTTTTCTTCAGGAGTTCTGGAGATGAAGCTTATACAATGATCCGGAAGCTGGAGGAGCGAAGGATGTCATCCCTGGATCACCATTGGGCTGTTCCAAAGCAGAAAGGGAGTCAGGACAGCAAGGACGGCGATGGGGAGGTAGAGACCAAAAACAAAGATGAAACATGTGATCTATCAGCTGCCATGGCGGAAGGGTTGGATGAACGGAGGGGAAACCTCGTCAAATCGTCTTGTCATGATTCTGGCATTGATATCCGAGATGCAGATCAAGCTCCATTGCCTCCCATCATTCCATGTACCAAAAAGGTAGTAAATCAAAATATATTTAAAATAACAAGGTGGAGAATGTGCTCCTACTAACTTTTCGGGTGATTTGACACACTTTTGTCACTAACCAAGTAAGTTTTTCCATCATTTTAATTTCATGGGGTGAGGAAGTTTTTCTCATTAAAAACATTCTTTATAATACAAGAGGAAGATCCTGTTCACTAACCCTTTCTAGTAGTTCTTAAAGTTGCTGTAACATTTATATATTTTGAACTGACATCTCTTTTTATCACGGTGTTTTAACTCTAATTATTAGTTTCCTTTTTTTTAACTCTAATTTTTAGTTTTAAGCCTGATTATTAGTTTCCTTGGTATCTCTCATAATCACCCTCTAAAATATTTTAAGAACTTCTAGTTGATAGCTTTTTCACTCTACTCAAACATCTATGTAGCTGCTCCATTATGAATACATGCAACCTAATGCACATGGAAAAGTTTGCCTCCATCTATTTATTTTGGGTGTTTCTATAACTTTTGTTTCTATCAGGCTCATACTCACATTGGTGTAAGAGCATTTTATACAAGTACTTATTTTGCATGATTGGAGGCAATTTATCACTTGTGTCCGTTTTTCACCTTTTTCTTTCTTCATTTTTTGTTTTTTTTTGGGTTTTTTTGGTTTAATGTGGTTATTATATTAGAATAGTTTGGTTGAAAATGGCATGGGGAGACTGGCAAGCATGGCAAGAAATGGGACTGCTAGCATTTTATGTTAATTGTGAAGTGTGAATCTTTCAGTACAGTCAGATTCAGCCTTTCGATTTTAGCAAATATGTTTTCTTTCTAGTATCTGACTATCATAGTGGAAAATTGTCTTTGCTTCATCTTAATATTTTGTAACAACTGATATATGTTGTTTTCATTTGTGTTCCAGGTTTTCTCTGATGCAGATATAGTCATGGCATCAAAGAATGAATTTGTGCCACCCATCACTGTTGCTTCTACGAACTACTTAACTGAAACACATCAGTCGGGAGATGAGGCAGTACCATCCGCCACCATGTTGGCTGCTGCTCCTGCATCAAGAAAGAAGACATCCTCAGTTTCTTTCTCCGTTGAAGATGAAGCAAAGGAAATTAAAGAAAATAAGGAAGAAGATCAAGACAAACAAGAAAGTCGAAAGAATAAAGTAAGCAGAGATTTTGACAGTATTTGATCCTATATTTGTTAAATTTGTGTACATTAATGTTATTTTGCTTATTTTTAACAGATGCTAAAACGGTTATCTTATCCTTTGGCGTGGATGGAGGGTTTTGCTGGAGACAAAGATGAAAAAGACTCTCTACCTGGCCTACCTTCCTCTGCTGACTCACAAACTTCGCAGCATTCATCTGTTTTCTCCAAAGTTTTTTCAAGGTATGGTTCTAAGCTGTTATGCTTTTTCTTTTTAAAATGACACCATAATCAAATAAGGTCACTTGGATTTGTAACTTTCTCTTTATTCTAATTGCCTTATTCCGATGGGCTATCCACCTTGCTACGGGCTCTTTGGCATGCCATTTGATTCATTAGTGTTTATGGTGCCATTTTGATTTGATTTTGTGTTAACTGTGAGTACTAACAAACTATACTAATAATAGGAATGGGCCATGGTGTGAGTGTGTTGTACATAGCGTGGGAACTGTTACAGGGATTTTTGATCTCCTTTTTTTTCTTTCTTGGAAACTTAAATCAACCATTTAGAATCATTGATTGATTTTTTTCGGTTTGGGGGTTTTTCTCTAGTCTTCTCTTGCTGTCTCTCATCTGTTCTTGTTTTTTTCTTTTTCTACATCTTCTGGCTTTCTTTTCTTATTCTATGAGATTGTTCTCATATTTTATTTTGGCTTTCTTCTTTTGAACCGTCATAGCTACTATGGGGTGAGGCTAGCTTGCACTTGCACAAGCTTAGTCATTGAAATTTATTTTTCATCGAGTCAGTTTATGCTGAAATTTTGATCAGGAACATATCAGGAAGTCAAGTCTCTCTCAATTTTGTGCCCAAAAATGTTTTGGTGTTTTCTCCCATCATCTTTACAATAGCTTCTGTGATCAATTGCTGAAAAATTCTATATCCATCTAAGAACTATATTGGAATAATTTTTTGTCTTCGGCCTCACCTTCATCAGATCTTTATCTTCTACCATCATTTAAACTGTTGTAAAAATTCTGCTGCAATGTTGATGTGGCAGAAGCTCTAGTTTTTTCATTATTCATGTCTGTTCACTTTTTCTTAGGTCAATGTCAAAAGATATTCAAAATGCAACGTAAGTGAAGAAAGAGTAATCTAAATGAAAAATTTAATTGTAGAAATCGAGCATTTGAAAAGCTGGAAAGCATAGTTTAGTTAGAATTGTTTAGTCCTACTTCTTGCCTAATGGTATGTGGCTATTCTATATTGCTGGGTGAATCAATCCCTAGAAATATTTTAAGCTATGTCATAAGGGTAGTATGTGAGACCTAGTATGCAGGTACAAGTTTCACTTTGTTTGTGAACATTTTCGACCATGCATTAGACAATATTTTGCAGCAGTACAGCTGAGCAAAGCATGTTAAATTGCTATTTCCCGTTTGTTTTCGAAATAACATATCCCCTCATGCATTTCCATCCCATCAAAAACGATAGGTGAACCCTGATAAAGAAATGTTCAACTTGTGTTTCTATGTTTATCTGGAGAACACTTTACAATTTACAAAGAATGCTCGACTGGTTTCCTGTTGTGTGCCTCATCTGCGCGTACTTCTGCTGGTGATGGTCTGTGGAGGTCTTTCTACTTCAATCACTCTATCTGACATTCTTGTGTTCTTTTCCCTATTCATTTCGTAACTCGACCATCATCTGCACGGACGACTCCATCCACTACATACAAATCTTGAACGCATCAAAATTTCTAACTGACAGTTCGCCAATCAATCTGGTCTCGGACTTTGGATCGGGACTCTTCCTGATGAAAACTCCCAGTGAAGAGAGTGGGGGCTCAGGGGGCACTCGGGGAGCCTCTCCAGGGCCGCCGTTAACACCGGGGCCCATGGACGCACCCCCGAGTCCTGAAATAAGAGAAGTGCTAAAGGAGGGCATTGAAACAGGATTTTCTGTGGTTGGTAACACAGCCACATCAATAATCAGTAGCGTTAGTAATGTTGGGTAAGTTCGGGAATCGCAGTACTTCGGTCATGTTTTTAATTGGTGTTGTACCCGCTCTTTTTCATCCCCACTATATCCCTTCACCTAGACTGCTGTTTTGTGGCTCACTTAGGATCGGCACAATGTGTGGTAATTCCTGCTGCATTGTATACCTTTTTTATCTTTGTTAGCACTTTTTCATTTATATAGTCTTTGAATTACTTTTATTGTCTTATTTAATGTGGAAGTGCTCTTTATCCTCAACTGATTTTTGTGTCTCTAAGGATTCAGATCATCTTAGTTGTTTTCTCTAAATTTTCTAATGAATCTTTTCCATCACCTCATTTTTCTCTTCTTTTTTTTTAATTTATAAAATTTTGTTGCTTATGTTGTGATTTTGAAATCTGTTGGGAGCATGAAGCTGAGGAGCAATGCCTGTGAGTTGTGGGCTTTTCATTTCTGAATGGTGCTCTGCAGTTTTATGCTTATTTTATGCATGGTTTCTGTGCCTATCTTTACTTTTCTGTATTATTAGAATTTGTTACTGTGTGTAGATAGTGTTTTTTCTTGCTCAAGTCATCTACATTGGCTTTGAATGCGTGCAACATTTATGCTCTTTCAATATCTGTAACAGATTGTTTGAGTACTGCGTACTGACTTTTGTTAATGTCGTTTGCTCAGAATATTTTGTTAGGATAAGTTCAGTGAAGAGAATGTGTAGTAGCATGACTTTGTACCTAGTCAGAGTTACAAAAAAAAAAAGTTCAAATAAAATAAAGTTTTTTAAACAGCTTTCAATTGTACATTCAACAAATATCATTTCGATTGAAAAAAAAAATACTTGGTTAAATAAATGTGGAATATCAGGGCGTGTAGTTGATATGATCTGTTTTGTAACTTCAGTTTTTTGTGGCAACAGGCGGTCATCTGTGGGGACTTTCATTGGGAGGCAGCAGACTGAAACAAAGGAGCCAAAGGAACGTAAGCCACCTGCGCCAAAGCTAGACATCAGGAGCATGGTGGATGCAGATGAAATGCCTGATCTCTTCCGCTCAATAGATCGTAAGTACCTAAATTTAAAATTTATTCTTAATCTCTTCCTAATTATAGTAATAACATTTGGCATTGCTGAATGGGTGAGGAATTCTATAACAAAAGTTTTAACACAAAGTGAGGTTTTTACTTGCCTAATCATTTCTAAGAGCGTCAACATTAAGGTTGATCAGAATTTGTAAGGTTTACTTAAACACAAGGAGAATCGCACTGGTTACATCCTGAAAACATTTGGAGGGATGCTGAGTAGAAATGTCTGTGTGCTTTCTTCTATTGTGCTTTGTTGCACCGCAATGCCATTGAAGAATGTGACACTAAATGTTTAGCGTAGCAATTAATGTTTAGATGAAATTAGCAACTAGGAACATAGGTTCAGAGTGTTTATGGGCTAGTCATGCTATGCTGTTCATGGTTTCAAAAATATGCATTAATTTCTTTAATTTTAGATGCATTCATCAATAACGTCTCATATTTTGTTTCACTTCAGACTTTATTTACAAATGTTGAGGAAAATGTTGAAACACTTCATCGTCTCACTCAATCTTCTGAGTGTACTGAAATGTTGCTTTGTATTGCACAAAAATTGCTCCATTATCATTGACTGAACAGATATCCATAAAATTAAACTGAAGAACATGTTTGGAATAAGTATGCAGAGTATTCTACCCATTTGACCCCTCTGAGGTGCTTTAATTAACACAGAAGAGCTACGTGTAATAGCATTCTTTCTAATAGACCTGTTTTAAAACTATATTAAGTAACAATTTAATCTTATGCCTTCCTTTTCCTTGTTTCTTCCTCCTGCGATGTAGTCCATGCTCATGCTCCTAATTTTCCTCTACTTGACGGACTTGGTATGTGATTTAACCATACTCCCTTATTTATTTCATCCCTGTTCTCTTTGTCTTTGTGTGTTTCAAATTGTCAGTATTGTAGTCTTTGTCATTTATGAAGAAATAAGCTTGCAATTTGATTTTACATTCTGTAGATTGTTGTCATGAAGATTGTATCATCTTGCCTGTTTGACTTTACAAGCAGTCATTGCTTCTCAACTATCTTCTGTGTTTTGCTTCATGATGAATCTGTCGACTATGCATGATAAACTCTTTTTGACTGACTAAACCTTATTAATATCAGTTTTAGTCTGCTTTCAATTAAAAGCAGATGAAATATGCTTGCTTTCAAAAATTTGGGTTGAAAACAGACCAACAACCATCTTCAAGAGATACAAGAAAATTTCTGCTTTAAAAAAAAAAGAAAAAAAAAAAAAAAAAAAAGAAGAACAAAAAGAAGAAGAAGAAGAAGAAGAAGAAGAAGAAGAAGAAGAAGAAGATGATGAAGAAGAAGAA
>CABIKL010003915.1:0-10316 GCA_902196195.1 Aptinothrips rufus | reverse complement strand
TCACGTGACACTATGGGGCACCTGCTCGAAGTTGCGGCCTTACCGTATTAGACTGCTCGGCGAGAGAGTGGCTTCATGACGTGACACTATGGGGCACCTGCTCGAAGTTGCGGCCTTACCGCATTAGAACGCGCCGCGCGGCGCGATTTCGTTAATACGGAGAGGGATTTCAAACACAAAAACTACGCAAGAAGAATTGTTTCGGAATAAGTAAAGAAAGATAGACATAGATGTTTTCACATTGACTTACTATGAAAGCAAAGATTCACCGAAATCAAATCAGTCCCCACGAATTGAAATCACCCCGTTTTACAATAGTCTTTGCAGATAACAAGAAAAGGAGCAGCAGTATCTCGTGTTAATCGTGGCCATCCCCCCCCCCCCCCCCCCCCCCCCCCCCCCCCAAACACACACACTCACCCCAGTGAGTTGGTCAACGCATCAGGGGGCCGAAAGAGCTGAGCAACTGAAACTCACTTTTGTTCTTTCCAAGTGAAGCGTCACCTGCAATAATGGCCACTGGCCATCGACGTGTTCGACGCGGCACAGCATCCGATCAGAAGCCGAACTAGTTTCGATCGGAGCGAACAAGAGGCAGCTGGAAATGATGCCATACCAGAAACTCCCTGCCTCCTCGGCGAGAGAAATAACTTCCAAAGCAGCTCTGGCAATGCCTCATCTCAATATGCACACTACAGTTAGTGATAGAGCAACGAGCCAAAGAAAAGTGCGACGTTAAATTTCTTAGCACACCGCAAGAAAATTGTTGTAAATTTCCAACGAAAATTTTTCGACTAATCCATCATAAATTTCCAAAATTTCAAAAGTATCTGTTGTCCAACTAATTAAACAAACATTCTGTTGTTTTTTCCGTATGCAAACTTCCGCCGTAAATTTGTGATGGTCGTCTAAAATCATGGAAAACTGCGTAAGTTATCAAATTCTCCAGAACACGCCAAAAATAAGCATTTTTAAGTTTTGTAAATTTATGACAGATCAGTCGGAAAGTTATAACAGACGTGCGTCAGAAATTTCCAAAAATATTATTAACAGTGCATCTAGGAAAGGCATGCAAAAGCAACTGCTGCTGGTGATAGCTAATTACCATAGTGAATCGCCCCCTAGCTAACAGGAGCACAAATACAAGAGCTACTTTCTGAATCTAAGCATGGATGGACCTGTACTTTAGTTCAAAAGTCTGACAGTTGTTAAAATTTTGACAGACCGGAAGACTGAAGTCTGGACGTTGCTTGCAGTGTGCTGGTCACTTCAATAGGAAGCCCGCACAACTCTGCCAGCCCTCCACTTACGTTATCTTCTGTGCGAGCTAGGGGTCCGTTATCAAACAACCCGAAATTCGAGACACAAAACAAGCAGGTGTTGAAAATTGCGTCACATTTGGCGACAACACGTGACTATAGGAAGTACACGGGGACAGGAGCAGCCTCAAAAATAACAAAAAACATAGTGCACAATGGCGGGACAGAATTTCAGTCCTCTTTTTACAAGCTGCAGTGGTGGTCAGCCGGGCGGGTGCCTCATATGATGTCATACTCCAGCGCTGCATTTGAATGCAACGGTTGCAGCTCCGCGCTCCGCGCCACGGGGGGCCGACCACTGCGAGGTGTGAAGAGGATAGGAAATACGAGCGGGATTATAGCCAAAATAAACTGGAGTCGCGTTACAGCACAAGTCTACCTGGACTAGACGAGGAGAGAGAGACCGCCAGCACGGGACAGGACTCAGCGCCGCGGTACCAATGAATGAGCTTGTTGGTGAGCTCGGAGCCCTGTCAGAAACAGTCTCCTGTCCCGTGACGACTGCTTCTCTCCTCTTTCCAGTCGCTCCAAGCCTACCTTTCGATTCAGACAAATCAGTGGATGTTGGTTTTAAAAAGAAATAGGTATCGAAAGAGCGGCCGCGACAATAGAAGAGACCGGCCCGATGGCTGCCCTGCCCGCGTTGTCGCCGGCCGGGTCAAATATCATCGCACGCCGCTCATTAGCATAATTACTGTAATTAGGGAAAGCTATCTGAGGCTTTTGTCCGGAACAAACAACGGCGCAAACCTGAAGTAGGTGCGGCGCGCAAGAAATGGAGTCGCAGCCTGCTTTTTTGCCACCGCGAGTCTCATACGTTGGTTATTAAGAGACAATAATAATTCGAACAGTACGCTACTTTTTTCGCGGTGGGAAAATATGGGACCAGCAGCCAGTGTGCGGTTGACACTGCAGGTCTGCGTCTTAAGGGTAAGCTGTGCCCCTCGTCAAAGATGACAAACTGTCTTCGGCGCCACCGTTGTGATAATGTTTTGCGGTGCCAGAGTTCTTTCTCATGTTCAGAATGGATTCCACGGTGAGAACTGCCTGGGAAAAGCCATACTCCAGACACCATCCATACATCTAAACTTTGATGAGAATTAACACAGATCATGTGAACTGAATATATCGGCGATGTGACCGCCAGAGCAGCACCCCGTAAAGAAGTGATCAATGACGTTCAGGTGGCAAGAGGGTACTCCAAGGAAAGTCGGAAACGGAATAATGAAGAACAAGACGACATCCACCGGCAAGGCAAGAAGGAGAGGCGGGTTGTTAGGCCCGGTGAGGCCCACGGCAGCTCCGCCTCACCTCTTCCCCTGCCTGTGGTAGCCGTTTTGTTCTTCTCTCTTCCGGTTCAGACCTTCCTTGGAGTACCCTGTTCCGATCAATTTTTGTGTATAAAGGAAATCAATCTCCAAAATTCTACAGAGATTCAGCAACGTTCACATTGCAAACTAAACCTTGTGACACCAGTCATATGCAATTCCACGTGTGTGCCAGCAATGTTGTCATGTATTACCTTAGTCTGTGACATCGATGCCATGACTTGGCATAGCAACTGCCTATCTGGCTTTTATTGACGTTCTCAGCAAGAAATTAGCTCATGTAACTTCTTTGTTCGTAATTCGAAAGAACCCATCAAAATCACCAACATCAAGCTCGAAATCAACCGTACCTGGCCGAACTCACCCCTCGTGATCGAAATTACAACCACGTTGAGGTATAAAGATACGAACGCACCGATATTTCCGCATGCAATTGGACGCCTCTATAGGAAAGGGCACGGCTGGGTGGGGCAGGGTGACCGCAGGGTGAAGTCCGCCCGGTGGACAGCTGTTCAATCTCTGTCAGAGCGGCCGTATTCAGATCAGAGCAGCGCGGGGCATGCCCAGCAACAACTCTATTGTTTCGACTCCTAAAGACGGCAGCAGGTCATACCGGGGCAGGGCATGCCGGCCACGGCACGGCGTCCTGCACTTCAACCCTTGCCCTCCGGTGAGGGAAGGGAAGGGAAGGGAAGGATTGGGGTCGCATCCCGGGGTGTCATTTTTCATTTTCTGGACTCGTTCCAGTCGCCGCCACTTGAAGCAGAGCGGCCACGCCACATGGCGCAGAGCAGCGTCCAGCGACCAGTACAGCCATAATTCAATCTTTCCACAAAAGATCTCTTTATTCCTGTCCTCGATAATGTGAAGGGCCATGTGATTGTTTGGATGGACTTTATAACTTATTCAGGCCAGAGCAGTAAGTGGGCCACGGGCGACATGTTTGCTCATACGCCGGGGTTAGGGGAAGTATGAAGTTTTTACAGACAAACTCGCAGCACTATAGGGGAGTCAAACTGACCGCCGCAGCCAGAAACGGAGGTTGACTAGAATTAAGACGTTGCCTCATGCTAACAAAGATCAAAACAGTAAAGTTAAGCAAGATGGAAGTTTGATTTTAAGAGCACAAGATGATCCACAACGCTGAATTTTGGAGCTACAGTAATACCAGGAGAAGGGGAATGTAACAGTGTAGATTAGCAAGAAGTTGTTTTCGGATGAAACAACACCCACCGGCGTTGAGCTGTTTCCAAGAAGCAGCTTGCCGATTAAACCGGTCAGCTTGTCATAAACCATGATGTTGTATTTGCTGAAAGGTCGCACCCGTCCATCAGATGGAATCGCGGAAAAACTTGACCCACGTAATTAGCTCCAGGCTTGTCCAGCGCAAACGCCTTCGGATGTCCGGCTGACCGGCCGGTGAGCTGAGATGCAAACAAAACACTAACGTAAGTCGGAGAAGGGTCGCGTAATCCAGAAACAAACACAGTCCTAGAAGTTGACGTATCAGTTTTATAATCCCTCCAGCCCAAACGGCACAAAGTCAGGTAAAAAAGCTGAATGCGCAGCAGCCGAACGTAGCAGCGCAAAGCAACTGGACACTGGTCAGCGCGACAGCTTAGATAGAATCGTAATAGATGCCAGTCGTTTTACAAAAAGCGGCCGCCGCCGGGGGGTTTAATTGACGCAGTCTGTTCGGTCAGCATCCCCTTGGGGTGCTCCACCCCACCCCACCCCACCCCGCCAGGGAGGTCTTCACTCATTACGTTTATAAACACCACAACTCCAGGCGCGGACACAATGGCCCCATTTCATTTTTTGGAGAGGTGAGGCCGGGGAGGGAAGGTGCTACTGGGTGCGTCTAAACAGGTTGGGGCGGGGCGGGGCGGGGCGGGGCGGGGCGGGGCGGGGCGGGGCGGGGCCCGTGCGCGCTCGGCTCGGCGACCAGCGGCACACTAGGTACAGTCCGGTCAGTCCAGCGCGCTGCAGCCTGACAGCACACGAGGGAGGGAGGGCGTTGCAGGAGACAATTACTGATGATGTGCGCACGTGGGGGAGGTGGGCGGGGCAGGGCGGGGCAGGGCAGGGCAGGGCAGGGCAGGGCGGGGCCCGTGCGCGCTCGGCTCGGCGACCAGCGGCACACTAGGGCAGGGCAGGGCAGGGCAGGGCAGGGCAGGGCTGGGGTGGCAGCCAGTCCTGCTGGACAGCGACAACACCTCACGCCCTACCCCGCAGAGTCGACCGCTACAACCTCGCGAAACACCATCATGCTTCAGTATATATTACAGGGGCCCAAATCGAATTTTATCGTTTTGGCTTGAACCTCAGTTAGCAAGCTACGTTGGGGTGGAAAATCAACAATTGCATTGAGAATTCCCTCCAAAACGTGAATCCAGGTACTTCATAGTTAACACCGACAAAGAGCAATGTTCATACAGTAAAATCAGATTTCATGTCATAAGTTGTTGATGAACTTGCGTTCCTAGTCCTTCCCTCAACATCGCGAACGGAACGACGGAATCGATGAACAAACAGTAACGTACTTTCAGAGCAGCCGGGGAACTCTCTAGAGTCGAACAAAAAGGGCAAGCAAACGTGTTTCAGCTGATTTTCTGGATGTCACTCTCTTCTCGGACGCCTTCCACTTGGCTTGGCTTGCTCGCGACACCTCCTTCCTATGCTCGGCTCTGCGCCGACCTGGACCCGATCCGATCGACAAAAACAAGTCGGCCACGCCATGCAGGCAGCCAGCTGAGCGCAGCGCCTCGCGTGCAGCGTCAGAGAGAGTCAGTGACATCACGAGACTAGCCGTCACTTCTCTATCAGTCTAACGCGATGCAAAAAGTTCCGAGAAAAACAAATGCTTTTACACTAAAATTCGGTGAAAAATTGAGCCTGACCAAGAGCCTAACCAAACAAAATAAAATTTTAAAAGAAGAAAAATTTCGAGATTTGAAGCAAAAGCTGAAAGTCCTGATCACTTAGTACATTTAAGAGGCCGAAGTTCACGGTCCTCATTCCATGCGCCAAAATCAGACCGCCAAGCCGCAGGCCGTAAGAACAGTCCCGCGAGCTACTGCTCGGGCTCTCGCTGATACCGATCACCTCGATCCGGTGAGGCAATCAGCAGCGCCATCTCTCCCCATCGAGTCTCTCTAACGCGGGCCCGACAGACACTTTCCACTCGGCTGCTAACACTCCTATTAATCCTTTCCGATCTGCTCGCTTCTCCACAATTGCGCGGGGCATTGTCTTGCTGGTCGGTGTCCCAGCGGAGCGGGTCCGATCCGACGCGGGCCTCAGGACCCTCCAGGATCAGGACCTGCACCGCGGGGCGGGGCGGGGACCAGACCAGGTCCTCTACTCGGCGCGGCCTTTCGTCGCGCTTGTCCGACTGTTGACTCACTTCATGGGGGCGGTGCCGCCAAGCCGAGCCGAGCCGAGCCGAGCCTCATGGCCGAGCTGGAGCTGCTGCGCGTCCCATCGCGACAGTCTAGTCCGCGATGAGCACGCCAGGATAGCGTGTCCGCCATTTTCATGCGCTTGTTGTATTTGAGTCCACAGTCGATAACAATGAACAAAAGATGCAAGGTGCAAGGTCCTTGTGTTCAAACCGAACAAATTTTTGAAATCCGTCTAAAAAATACATTCTTTTATTATTGTTATTTTACTTCATGGTTATTATTTTCATCGGTAAAGCTGAACTTTAAAACTGCTAAAACTCATGATCAAAGAAGCCCCATAGAAATGTAAACCTGCCATGAATTTCGATCGGAACGACAAGCATCATATCAAGCCACGATGAATACCGGGTAGCTTGCTTGCTCGAATTTTCCATGTACCTTTCGCAGACATGAATTATATTCCATACTGCTACTTTTCGTTCAATGGATACAGATTTAAACAAAATGCTCAAATTTTTAAAATAAATAAAAATAGTGTATTTTGACAGAGTTGGGGAAAATATAAGAATTCCACAAATTCTCCTAAATATTCCACGATATTCCGCGTAATTTTGGTGGAAAACATTCCGCGTTAGGAGTTGCGTGCCCCTTGAATTCGGCTTCACAAAATACGTTGAAAAACCAAGGCGAGAAATCGCATGGTAATTCGAACTCCGCTTTCTGCGCTCGGCTCGATATAGTTCAGGTGCACGGCCCGAACGACCCTTGCCGCTCATTCGCATTAGACAGCAATTAAACCTCCTCTGAAAGTAAATGGTGCGGAAGGAGCCAGAATAATTGTATGCGCCAGCACGACTTTGTGCACGACTTACAATCGAATGACTTCAACCCTTTTCCTCAACGCCTGCGTGAAGCCGACATACGGGAACATTGTTGTTATTGCATTTACAATAATGTTTTGAGAGCCCAGATGTGTGGACGGCGTCCCGTCCGCGGAAGGGTCACGCGAACAACAATAACAACAACACAAACATTGAATAACGTGGCATAACAAGCAGTGAGAGAAGAGCAGAAGGAAGATGAGCATGACGCAGTACAGGTACACCCTTCCCCCCGCTCACTTACCTCCTACAAACGGTACATGTACCAACTAAGCAGTACTGTCGTACCAAGAGTACAAGGCCCATCCATCCCTACGCGGTGGATATACCCCCTGCGTCGAGGCATGGACGCCTGGACGCCTGCCTGGCTGGAACCGGGCGGCACACTTAGTCCAACGGATTGCCGAATGAAGCGCTGGACCGCAAATTCGAATCCAGCTGGGGAGGCAGCGAGTTCCAGAGGCGGCCGATAGATGGCGGCAGGAGTGCCGACCGAATTGGCGCGAAGGGTGAAGGAGGCCGCCATATGTGAGCACTTCTACTACTTGCCTTTGCCAGACCGACATGCCACGCGAGGTTTGTAAAGATAAGTTAGATGGGTACCTTAGCGATTACTCCATACCAGCCCAAGTTTGAATTTTGATTCTGCAAATCTTACCAATTTTTGTTCGATTAGCTCAACTGAGATGCACTTGTTGCTCAAGCATTTCGAAAAAGATAATGAGGTAAATAAAAAATTTAGATCAAAAAGCTGTATTGAAATGTGAAGCTTTAGGATTCGTAAAAGTCTTGGCATCGATAATACTTGGTACGGAGTAACTTTGCATTACGTGATGCGTTGCCAAGGGCCACTCCGGAGCGAAGTTCAAGGGCACGAAGGGTGAACGGTACGGCGGCATGATATACAGTACTTACGCCCGCAGGTATGGGAATCGCATACTCGATCTTGGTCCCTCATAAACGTCAAGGTTATCGCAGCCCTTCTCTGCTGTACGGGAATTGCGCACCGCCCTTCAGGTCGTTGCGGCGCGAAGAGAGTCCCGCCCACTCCGCAGCACCCCGCCCCACCCCGCCCTGATATGCCACGCCCTTGTCCTTCCTCCCTCCTCCGCAGGGTCAGTAACACTTCGTGTTGCACAATGCAATGGCCTCCACCCCACAGGGCATGCCCTGCAGAGAGAGTCAGAATCTGGTGGGTCAGGTGCATACAGTTCTGCAGCACGCACACAGAGAATTGTATGGTTGACGCAAGGACTACCATAAAATATATGGTTGGCTTAAAGCGAATATGGTTACGTCTACTCTAATATTGTCTACCCAACCACAAATTTTTAATTAAATTAACCATATTACATGGTCATCCCTCGACAACCATAATTTGGTTTTCTGGATCATATTATGGTTCTGGCAACTATTTCCGTTCTCTGGGTGCGGAAAGGATAGATAGGCGGGGGGAGCGGGCCACATACTTCTGCTCACCGTCGAAGGCTTTAAAATCATTGCTCTTGTAAATTGGTCACAATTATTCCCATACTGTGTACCTTACTTCATGCTAACCGGGTCGAAAAATGTTAGTAAAAAAATGAGAAGAAAAGTAGAAAAATTAAAAATAAATTAAAATAATAAAAACGGTGCCTTTTTAGTAATTTTTTTCAGACAACGTTCCATATTTGTATTTGTTTTAGATCCGCTTTGATAGGTTCCCATACTGTTGGCGGACACTTAAAGTACTTTTCTTGCCCGATGTAGGTCCAGGGCAGGCAGCGAGATGCGGCCTTTTGCACAGGCTGCCATGCCGCCCCGACATCCTCTGCGGCAGAGACAATAGTCGCCAAGAGAAGGTCCCTGGAGCGCCTCGGCGGGTGGCCTTTGACCGCTCTGATTCCATCGCGACGCCGCGCCTCCCCGACCGTATCCGATGCGATGCGCGATTGTTTTCGGATCGGCGCGATATGCCGTAGTCTTAGGCACGCTCGTGACGTCGAGGTCGGCAGCCCCATTTCGGGAGCAGTGTGCCTTATCTATCTTGGGCGAGCAGCGGGCGGCCTGCCCTAAAGGAGGCGGCACGGAGGGCTGCGGCACGTCAAAGGATTGTCTGGAGTATCAGCAAAGCAGCACCGTCTGAGGGGGGCCGTCTGTAAATTGCGTAAGATATCTCGCGGATGTGTTGTCACTTTTTGACCAGTTTTGACCCCTCCTTCTCCTTCCCGGTGAAGGCATATCTTCCCATTCCCATGCTCTGAAGACAGGCTGTGGTATTTGGTCTGACCAAATTGGTCAAACCCCCTCTCACCTTAAAATGGTCACGTGGTACTAGGACCGCTCACAGAACTGGACATCGCTACTTCGGGGTGTTCTCGCGGCAGAGTACCGCATGACTCCATGTGCCCCCAGGGCGGTCTTACCGACACACTCGATTTGCGCCCTTGCATACCGCACGCGCGTAACCCTACCCCCCGCGCCGCGCCAGTCTGCATGCACGCACGTAGGTACAGTACCGAGACGTAAGCACATTCAAAGCGTCCGGTGTGAAATCGGTGGCCGCGTCGCGTCCGCCGGCTGGAAATACATGCGTGTGTGGTCCTTGCGAATGCCTACCGACAAGGCCGCTGTGAATTACATTCGGCATGCAGCCGTCTGGTCTGGGGCAGGCAGGATCTGCTGAGGAAGCGAAGCCCGCTGGTCACCGGTTACGAGATTGAATATATAGGAAGCATCTTTGTTGAGCGAAGGGCGTTTTAGCTATGTCCATTTCTTTAGCACAAAGTACTGCCGGTCGTGCGCAGCTACTGCTTTGACCTTCCACCATGTTGGATTAATGTACGTTGACCGCTCGAGACCACACTGCAGAAATTTCTCGTCACTTGGCGACAAAGATTTTGACATTTTCATCTGAGAGAAATGACGACAAACCCTTGTCAGTTACACATAATCGACAAGAATTGTCATACAGGTTCGAATTTGCACATTAGTGACGACATTGTCTTATCAAGCAGCGTAACGACGTTATTATTGTCCTGTAATCAAGATTAGCCATAGAACTGTCGTCAAAATAAAGACGAAAATTTTTACGGTGTCGTGCCCTACGGTGACAGAGCATACGGCGCACATCACCGGTAAGAGAATCGACCAAGCACGAGCACGAGCAGGGAGGACGCGACAGCACGCAACCTACACGACGGGTATGTGGACCTTCCCCAATAAGGCGCGGTCGTCTCGCTTCATCACGACGTTAAGGCATTCAATAGCCAATCAAGGCGAGACACTCGATCAAACTTCCGCCGGCCCAGGCCGCGACGGCCCCACCCCCACTGTCAAAAAAAGTTTTGTAAATTTATGAAGGAGTGCTGTCAAAAAAATTGCCGAAGAACTTCGTAAATTCAC
>CABIKL010003914.1:0-10316 GCA_902196195.1 Aptinothrips rufus | reverse complement strand
GATTCGATTCGATTCGGGAGCAAATTGGCAGATTCGATTCGATTCGATTCGAGATAAATTTGGGATGATTCGATTCGATTCGATTCGAGACCTAAAATCGTGATTCGCACAGCTCTATTCGTGACTGTTGCTGGAACTAAGTTACTTTGTTTATGAAACGTACGAATGCTGCTATTTGCCATGGGTTTCAGCAGTGAGGGTCAGCACGCATCGTCTCCTGAGAGGCAAGTATGTAACACAAGTATAGAAATTTTAACTTTATTTACAAATGTTTTAACTTACAGCGGTGTCGGCTTCGTTTGGGACGAAAGATAACAATCGGAGGCAGTTAACAGGGAGCTTTTTGATCTTGTCAGTTTTTGTGTTTGTCCCATGATGTCAAAGTCAAAACGTCAGCAAGAGCCTCAGAGTTTGATTTGAAAAGTTCTCGATCTGCCGCGCGATTGGCTGGTCCCATATCTCTGGACTCGTCGCAGGCGCACTGGCAAGGCGGGCACTGCTGCTGCTGTTGCTGCTGTTGCTGCTGCTCTGGGCTGCGGACCAAGAAGCCGCCCTCGTAATGGAAGGTTGGGAGTGTGGGCAGTGGGGGGAAGGTTGGTCTGACGGCAGCAGGTGTCGTAGGAGTCAAGGATGCCGAGGAGGTCGGAGATGTCGGAGACGATGTCGGCGGAGATGTTGAGGATGTCGGTTGTGTCGAAGATGTCACAGACGGAGATGGAGATGGAAAGGTCGGAAACACCGGTATGCAGGTCGTAGGGTGAAGGAATGCAGGAGTACTGCTTCCTGGATAGTAAGGGGAGGATGTCGTGTAGAGCATCGATGGTGTAAAGGGGATGGAGGTAGCCGCTGACATCATGGCGGTCGAGGTAAGGGGACCACTTGAGGGCGCGGATGCTGTAGAAGGAGCAGTGCTGAGGGTCGCAGCGGACGACGGAAGTGAAGTGTAAATAGGTTGAGCAGGAGAGGTGAATACAGTGGGGAACGCAGAGGCAGGAGTTGACGTGAAAACTGCAGCGCTTGATGTGCGGGGAGGTCTTGAGCTTGGCCGATCCCGGCAGAGAGAAAAGGCAACTTGAATGTAATCTGTAGGAAAGAGGATAATAGTAATCAGACCACGAAAACGATTATTGTAATCAATTCAGTTTCCTCTAAATTTGCATTTTCCTTCGTCGTCAAGCCAACTGTACCCTTCTGCGAGTTTTGATTCTCGAGTACTATCACCAGGAAAAAAACCGAACCATCATCAATCGCCATCTCATCCACCCCACGCGTTGCATGGAATGTCTCTTGGGCGAACAGTCGCGCATTTGTCATCTAGACTAATTTGACAATGACGGTAAGCCAAACCGAACCGATTCATAACTAGATGTCTCGAATTTCGATTGAATAATCAGGGAAGGTGAACGAGCGACAATGCACACTGGACAAGTATCACTCTTCCAATAGTTAACTTTCAACAGCTCTGTAGGCTTAGAAGACCAGAAAAAAACTGACGCTCTTAAGTTCCCGTTTGAATGTCATGTATGCAACCACGATAAAGTGACGTCACAATGGGTGCGAGCCCGTTGACGTGATCGAATACTACGAGTTAAGATACTTGGCATCATGGAATACATACTTCGTTCTGCCATGCAGTTGAACCATTCCATATCACAGAGGCTTGCGAAGCGAAAAAAGTCTTCCTCCCACAAACCACACACGCGAGGTCCGGGCGCTTTCTCTTTACATCGCAGACCGTTACAATGTAGTCGATCCCGATCTGGAAATAAACTCTGTGAGCGCTCATTGTTTTCTTCATCTTGGATATCATCGACATGATCATGATCAGCATCGATATCATCTCCAGCCAGGCCTGTCCAAAAACAGACCTGTTTTAGAAGGTGCCCAGTCGAACATGTTGACCGATGCTAAGTGACGCGGGAAGTCCTTCCCTTTGGCACCCACCTGGTGGCACGAGCTCCTTGAGGATATCAATCTCGTCCAGGGTGAATGGGAAAGGGGGCGGGGGCGAGACTGGCATCGGGAACGGGGGCGGGGGCGGCACAGGGGGCAGGGGTGGAGGCACGAACAGGTACTGGGCTGGGGGTGGTGGTGCGAGTGGGAACTGCGGCGGTGGTATGCTTGGGATCTGCGGCGGGGGTGGGGGCGGCGGCGCGTTGGACTCCGCCGGAGGCAGTGCGTAGAGAGTTACAAGCACCACTGTGAGGCGGCCCGCGAGGCTGGCCGCAAGGCTGGCCGCCCTGGGCAGCTCCATGTCACCCACTGATAGTGAACGGCGTGACGGGGTCCTGTGGGGTGGGGTGTGGCGGGGCGGGGTGGGGCGGGGTGGAGCGGGGCGGAGTGCTATTGTGTTGGCACTGGGAGGGAGAGGTGGGGCCTTCCGTCGTCATCGCGAGTTGTAGGACGTAGGTCTGCTGCAGGCACAGGCGCCAGGGGGACCTTGCGGAGCATTTGGTTCTAAACGGTCAGGTAGGTAGGCGACGCCGCGACCAGGAGCGAACCTAAAAATGTTCGAAGGGGATGCATGCAAGCGGGAACTATGCAAGTGTGTGAGAGACAAGTAGGGGCAAAAACGTTGTTACTCTAGTTATGTCTCTCTCGTGCTTCGCAAAAGCGCGGATTTACGTGGATTTATCTCACAAATTTCCAGATCCGCACGCACGGCACAGGTGAGCAGGGAGCAGGAGCAGAATGAAATTACTGTAGCTATCACACAAAGCGCCTGGAGCAGTGTCGGGTAGGCAACCCAGCAAGCCACGGCCGTGTGGCTGGCCTGCCTATCCCGGATATTGCAAGGCGCCCGCGCTCAACGTGCTAGTCAGCGTCTTGCGCTGATCGCAAGTTTTGTCTTTGATATTGTCAAGGCGCCGTCCTTAAATTACGTAACGCTAATTATCAGAATGTTTGCGCTCCCACCCTTCACCCTTCTGTCGCGACATATTGCGCTGCACCCACCTTTCGATTGTTAAGAAGGGAGCATGTCATGTGAGGTCACGCCACCCCCTTTCCCCCCTTGTATTCTATGATCAGCATTACATAATTTATGGATGGTACTACTGCTTGTTGATTTCGGTTGAATTATTGTGGAACTCACACATACGGGGTGTTAAGCCGCATACACGACAGTCGATTGGGTTGCCTATCGCCCTGCCTGGGCCAGGGCAACTAGAGGCGGGAGGAGGGAGGCCCCGCGCAGTCCCCCTTGACCCGGGCAGAGCGGTAGGCAACCCAATCGACTGTCGTGTATGCGGCTTAACTCCCAGTACATATGAGAGTATAATTATCGTAAAAGTGGCCAAATGATGAACACCGGCGGAAGATGAGTTCTATGCAAGATGGATGTCTTAATGAGGATGCAATATTAGATTAAATAATAATAAAATACGGCAGTTCTCATTTTTATATTTTAATTTCCAATTTTTTATTAAGTCAACTCAAGAGAGCTTAAAGGCAATTGAAAAACAGAAAGATTCCACCGGGTTCGCAATTACGTGAGAGCCGACTTGCGGAATAGGCATAAATTCTCTTGATTTTATCTAAATAACAGAACAATGATGTTGTCTCCGTCACACGCTTTTAACGGGCAAACATATGAAGCCAGAGTTATTCCTTATTTTACGACAATTTCGTAGTAAATTGTTTTTTATTTCACATAGCAAAAGTCTCTCACTCAAAACCTTGCTTCAAATTGGGCGACAGAATATGGAAGCCGTGAACCTTGGTGTCACGCTGTTTGGACTTCAGTCAGAAAATAAATAAATAAAAACTAAAAAGAACAACTTAACTTCGTTTCTAAGATCCATTCGCATCACACACAAACATACATACGCTTTTGCACTAGCATTCTTACTCACAGGAATACACTCAGTATTTGCCTATTTGTCATGTTTTCAATAAATATTGTGGATATCGTGATACTCCACGACTGTGACAGTCTTTAAACTTTTTCCCTTCACCTCCGCCTGAAAATTTTTCAAGTTTTTCTCGAAATTTGATTGCAGGTGTATGATAACAGCTTTGATTATCATAACGTGAATAAATTCTGAGGCTTCCAAAACGAAGTAAATTGCTTTTTCGAGCATCCTCCGGGCACGTCTAAATTAAAAGCTTTCACTTTGCCAGTTTTCTAGGGTAGTGTGGTCGCTGGTACTCAATCAGGAGTCTCAAACTCGACAATCCGTGAATACGAAAGCAATTGGAGGAAATCAACAGAGCTCCACCGCTAGAGCTCTGACGATTTCCGACTTGCTCCCACACGGCCACTGGCATCGCAAGGTTATTTCAAGAGCGTAAAATGACACAAACAACTCTGAAATAAATCGCTAACTCTAGCTCAACCATGGTGACACATGAAACGAGACACCGTTCTATTCTTCAGGAAAGAGGTGTCTGAAGTCTCTGCCAGCGAGCTGTGTCGGACGAGTGGTCAGTCGTTTCCTTTAAGATGTCGCAGATGCCGGGCTGCGGTCGGCCCAGTGACGATTCGCTCTAATGAGGGATTGAAAGCTTGGGAGCACGCTAGTGATTCCATTGGTGGATCATCACTTGCGTTCTCCTTCTTTAGTCCCTCCCTATTCAGGCCGCGGGGGGCGGCGACTCTGAGCCCCCGGAGCCACTCTTCGGCCTGCACACACAGCCGCTCTCCACCAGCACGTAGTCCTGGCCGGTCAGAGTGACGGGGCCCAGCGGGATCACCAGGAACAGGTACGGGACGTAGGTCTGCGTGCACTCGCCCCGCACCACGTCACACTCGCTCGACCTGCAACACGACGAGAAGTCAAAAGGATGCACTGCGAACTCAAACGTGTGAGTCACGTAAAAATGGGTTGTGTCTATCCGCACGGTTTTCCTGCATGCATGAAAATCGTGTGAGTAGGAGAATATTGTAGGAAAATGCTATTCGCAGGAAAGCACCTCAGCGGGCAGGGCTGGGTTAAGTGGATTCCTGCCAGGTTAGGTGAAATTATAGTCCCAGGTTAGGTGAAATTAGGCCCAGGTTAGGTATAATCAGGCCCAGGTTAGGTAAAATTAGGCCCAGGTTAGGTGAAATTAGGTTTCGTTAGGTTAGGTTTCGTTAGGTTCGGGGATTCCTGCCAGGTTAGGTGAAATGAGGCCCATGTTAGGTGAAATTAGGCCCAGGTTAGGTGATATTAGGCCCAGGTTAGGTGAAATTAGGTCTCGTTAGGTTAGGTTTCGTTAGGTTCGGTTAGTTTGTGTGAAGTTGGCTCGTCCGTAAAAATGTCATGCATTACCTAGTGTGTGACGCGAATGTCATGCATTGCCTAGTGTGTATAGCATCAATGTCATGCATTACCTAGTATGTGACATCGATGTCACACGTTTGGAGCCACCTGATCTGGAAACGTGTGACATCGATGTCACACACTTCGAATTGAATGACATTGATGTCACACACTAGGAAATGCACGACATTGATGTCTCGCACTAGGAAATGCAAGACATTGAGGTCACACACTAGGAAATGCAAGACACTGATGTCACACTAGGAAACGCATGACATTTTGTCATGCACAAGGTCGTGAAAAACTGTCACACGCTTTAGTTTGCAATGTGCCTAAACATCCCCGGATTTCAGCAAACTTCTGAACTTTATTTTCGTTTTATCTTTAAACTTAAGCGAATTTCAAATAAATTTCAAGTTTATCATCAACATTTGAAATGTTTTCCCCTATTGCAAAATATTTCCCTATTGCGTTGACACTTTTCCTAATGTAGGACTGTCGGTTAGGTTTACAGAGCATGCTCTGCGTGGGTTCTACCTCGGTTCATATCCTTAGTCCAGCGGTTCACCCCAACCCTGGGGTCGCGAGGAAAAATTTTGGGGTCGCGATGAATGGTTTAGTGTCGCGTGAGATGTCGCCGGGAGAATATACTCAACTCAGACCCGAACTTCATTCTCGCACTGACAGAGAAAATAATAATTGGGTTTTAGGAAATCTTATACATTTTTAGCTGTGGTCATGTTTGTGTCAAAAATTGCGCCTTGGAGCTTAATACGTGCTTTTTTTTTTTAAGTAAAAAATTATAGATGATAACGCATTTTGATTTTAAGAAATCTTGACGAGGTCGCATGGAATCGCAAACCGAACATTCAATCACAATACTGAGGGTCGCGCAAAGTCCAAACGGGCATTTTGGGGTCACGAATCGAAAAGGTTTGTTGGAAACCGCTGCCTTAGTAAGAGCCCGAGGGGGCTGCCACTCAGGTAGCTCGGTGTACACGGAACGGAATTGATAATACATGGTAATTCTTGGTCGATAAACAGCTTCGTTTGACCTAAAAACACCCAAAAGTCTCAACTTTTGCGATGTTTTGTAAAATTTTCCAACATTTTGTCAGATTGCTGTCGGTAATACCTGGTAATACTTGGTAATCCGGTAGTACGGTGTACACAAGAATAACGAGTGGCAGCCCTATCGTGAGAGCCAGTAGGCAGGGCGTCTACTCACTCGCACACTTCGAAGACCACTTGCTGGAGAAGATCGGGGAACTTCTGCACGATGGTGACTGGCTGGCCAGAGGTGAGCGACACGCCGTACATGGGCGCCGTGGTGTTGTACCGCGTCTTACACAGCCGGCTGGGCGTCGAAGTCGGGCATGCGTCCCTTGAGCTGAATCCACTTCGAGCTGGGGAGCAAACGGCTGGGCGTTAGGGCAAAACTCCTAATTTCACATGGACTTTTAAACAGTGCTGTGCATGAATAACACAGAGGGAACAAAAACCGACTTGCTTCTTGCTGACGGCAGTGCCTCTAGCGCCTTTAGAGCTAGCATCATACGGATCAACATTTTGAAATTGCGTTTTTACTGCTGAAAAGAAGACAAAATTTTGCGTGTTAGGAAAATTTAGTGCTTTTCTCGACTTATCTACAGTGTGGCAGCGAACACACTTAATTATAGGGACAATTTCGAGACAATTTTGTCCGATTTTGTCCGTATCTCATCACAATTTCTCAAAAAAAAACAAAAAAAAACAACACATTTTTGACTTATTTTGTGTTAAATTTTAGACGAATTCGTGCGTCGTTACCGAAAATTTTTGTCTCTACTATTATCAATAAGATTGTGATTAGTGATGCATTCACACAGAAGTAAAAAAGCCAATCACAAATTTGAATATAAATTAAGCACAAAGGTAAGATCGAGGATAAGATAGTGCTTTGTTAGGAAAAATGGCCCACAAGAAAGTACAAGTTAGTGCAAATTTTCGTCAAAACTAAATTGTCCCTAAAATTATAAAGAAAAAAAGTACATCCACAATTTAGTGTGCTGGAGATGCAAACAAAGCAAAAATGGCGGAAACGGAGACTTGACTACCGTAAACTGGGGTAAGTTCCCCCATAGCAGGGTACTGCAGGGAACGCACATTCAAGGCGCATCGGTGAGCTCTGTTTGCGCCTTGAATGCGCATTTCCAGCAGTGCCTTGCTATCTGGGTTCGGACTTACGGTGTGAGTTCAGCGTTCATATCAGGAAAGTTTGGGCGGTGTCCAACCTCACCCCATATGTCCGAACACCCCATTTTACGGTGCCCGTACTACTACTGCAGCCGTCGTCGAACCGTCTCCTTCAACGGTCTATGCCCTGACCTGTTCTCGAGTTGACCTCCTCGGCCTGCTGGTTGGAGAGCTCGTACTGCCGAAGCAGCGCCTTCTGGGTGAGCCGCGGGTCGATGGTGCTGACCGCCCGGCCCGTGCGCGATGAGCCCCGGCTCCAGATGCTGGTCGAGCCCCACGAGGCGTCCCTGCCCCAGGACCGCGCTATCGCCGCCCTGCAGCAAGACAACGGTTACCGTCATACAATCAGAAGCTCAACCATTCGTTACAGGTCGAGCAGCAATATACCAGCGAAAATGTTTCAAAATTAAAGAATTGGTATTCTTCACCTCTATTGTTACTGATTCTTACAATAATATAAACCGAGGAATGGTCTTCTACATAAGTTAATGTCCTTCACAGGAATCCTGTAATACGGTAATTGTACTATACATGTGTGTTACATTCCCGCTGTGTGCCAAAATTACAATGAAGTCTTACCAAATTTTCGAATGGGAACAAAGTTTTCTTGCATTTTAAGGAAAATTAGATAACTTCAAGAGGAGGTGGATGACTCCAAGGCGGTAAACTTGAAATCAAGGAGTTAAGGTACTCGCCGTGCCTATCTAAGGAACTAAATCATTTTTACTTTCCTCGTTATCAACTACCAATACTACCCGCGAATAAAAGGAGGGCAGTAAGAGAACATGTCCATCTCGTGTCTGTTAGGCCACCCATTTTTCTCGAAAACTAGGCGACCAAGAGATATCTTGTTTTCGGTGATGAGCAGAAGCAAGGCAATCACCTCATGCTTGGGATATCATACGGACCTCAGAATATGTTTTACAGCAAGGGTGATCCGAAAATTCGCTCCAAAATGAGCTCCTTATAGGAGCCTAAAATGCTCTACTTTGGACACTCCCCGCGGAAGAGTCTGGTTTAATGGCGCAGGCCTTAACTACAGGGATATCGCTTTCAAGTCCTTGAAGTCATCCACCTCTCCTTGAAATAATGTAACAGTCCTTGAAATAGAAGGGAAATGCTTTTATCGAGGGGGCTGCCACTTTACACCGTACTACCGGATTACAAAGTATTACCAGCTATTACCAATAGAAATCCGACAAAATGTTGCAAAAATTTGAGAAAAATTGACAAAACGTCGCAAAATTTGAGTCTTTTGGGTGTTTTTACCCAAATGAAGCATTTATCGTTCCAGTATTACCAAGTATTACCATGTATTACCGATTTCGTGTACACCGAACTACCAGAATGGCAGCCCGCTCGGCTTTTATAGTGCGCATTTGGGCAAAGTTGGTGGTATTACGACTCTGCAACACTGCAACAAGTACCCTCAATACCGAATGTCGCATCCTTAATTTCGGTCCTTTATTTGACAAGCTACTTGAACTAGAATTTGGAGGGTCCCTGTACTTACGAGGGGTAGGGGTTGCCACCGGGTCCGATGCAGTTGAGAGGGTCGTTCATGGCGTCTCCCCAGAGGTACTTGAGGCCGTGGCCGGCGCCAGGCGTACAGTCCGCGGCAGCTCCCAGGCTGTACGAGGCCACCAGGGCCGCCAGCGTCCACACGCCCCTCAGGATCGTCTGGAACCAGACCGAGTCATACATATGAGTCATGAGTCACAAGGGGCAGAACATGAGTCAAGAGAGTTTAAATCCACATGTCCTGGGGTTCTGAAGATTTTATTTTGAACAGGATGCAGCAGATGCAGGTGCAGGAATTAATCGCTCGTCGCGGTTTGTCATCAAATCACGAAAAATACCTTGAGCTGAATCGTCCAAAAATATATCGTAAAATGACAACATTATTGTCCAGTACGGAGGCCTGGCCATCTCAGTTCTGTTAGCGAGTTCAAAGACCCCTTAAGTGGAAGCGCAGTCATGCGGCTGTTAAGGTGCAACAATAAAGGCTGGACCTCGACCCGCCTCCCTGCAGGGCCGGACCGCGAGCGGGCCGGGTAGGACGGGGAGGGGAAAGGGCCTTCGGGAGGAGGAGGAGCGGGGCCGGGGGCCTGGACGAGCGGTGGATGCTCATTGCACACCAAATGGACCGTTTCGTGACGGTTTCTGTATCCCGTCCTGAGAAATGCCTGTGCGCTATGGGAAACTCGCGGAGAGCCTCTTAGTTCTGGCGAGGGAATCAGAGGATCATAAATTACAAGTTGCAGCTGATTTAAGGTAGGAAGAAAGGGGGGAGGAGGGGGAGGAAGAGAAAAGGGGGAAGGGAAAGGGTGGAAGGGAAAGGCGGAAGGCAAGCCATGTGACTTGCAAGCCCAGTAACTGCAGTTTGGTCTGTTGCGTCGAAGCAGGACCTTGATGCTGAAACTAGCCCTCGGGTCGCGACGTCACATACCTCACTACGGCGATAGAACGTAGTGGCATGCGAGGGGCACGTCACTTGAGTAAATCCTGTACATCGGACTTTTACACTTCTTAGACTTCAACTGGACTTCCCCCATCGCCGCCTCAAATTTTAAGGTATAACCCGTGAAAATAGGCAAAAAGCGATTCTTTTGCACTATGGATCCGTGGATTTTCAGTGGACTTCCAGTGGACTACCACGAACTACCAGAAATTTGTACACCGTACTTCCTAAGTGATCTGCCCTGCCCCTCGGTGGCATGGTTCTGTGGAGACCAGCGAAGTGCACGGTAAAAACGGTTTCTCGGAATCCAAGGAACGGCGGATGGTTCCTTGAAAGTCCATTGGAAAAGGATAGGTGATCCAAGGAATCATCCGCCG
>CABIKL010003913.1:0-10317 GCA_902196195.1 Aptinothrips rufus | reverse complement strand
GTAGTTTGTATAACAACGTATCGGAACATTCATGTTGGTGTATTTTGGCACAGTTAAGAAGTACACACCGCTCGTAAATGTCTTGTGGAAATAGCTCTATCTGTTTATATTGGACTCCGTCAAGGTTCCATAGAATATACATTACATAAAATAAACGAGACATGTGTCTAAAATTTTCTTTTCTTGTTTTCAGAAGCAGCTTGATTGGCTTGGTCCATATGGGTGTTCGAAGACATTGGTAGCTGTATGTATTGCTTTGAGACTCTTGCAGCAAAATTTAAGAAACGGAAATGGTCCTTTGTTGATAAGTAGTATTCATTGCTTCCTTGTTGCCTTAAGGTAAGAATTCTGATTTGTGTGGTTTATTTTGAACTCGCATATTACAATGCTCTCAATTAAATTTATTCGCCAGTTATCGTCTGGACATCGTCATGGCAGAAAAATCTGATGAAAAAGGGGAAAAAGCACTCTGCTTCTCATCACCCAAAGTATGTGCGCTTCTTGAACTGCTAGAAGAGCAATTCCAAAAATCCAGTCCTGATCATAAAAGAAAAAGAATGCAAGCTCTTGTGTTTGTTGAGGAAAAGATGACAGCAAAAATCTTGTGTTGTGTACTGAAGGTAAGCTTATTGTTTGTTTTACATAATACTCTTGTTGCCATTCTCTCTTTCTACAAAGTATCCATTATTTTACAGAATATTGCAAGAAATCCAAGATTCAGCTTTCTGAAGCCTGGATTTACTATAGGAGGGAAATACAACCCTTTATCTGAAACCTTAGAAGGGGCATACAGAAAATATACAAATGATGCTGTTATTCAGCGGTTTGTTTCAATTCTGAAATATCTAGCATTATCAGTTGTAACAATTTAAAGATTTTCGACTCTCAGTAAGAAATAGCATTGACATTAATTCTTGTAAATTTTGGTTTAGCTTTCGAGATGGAGATTTAAACATTTTGATCTGTACTGACGTTCTGGAAGAAGGTGTAGATGTATGCAACTGCAATCTAGTTGTAAAATTTGATATGGTGAAGAGTTTTCGGTCATTTGTGCAGAGTAAGGGACGGGCTCGCCATGAGTCTAGTTGTTTCTGCCTTATGGTCAGCAAAGAAGAGGAAGTTCTGTACCAGGAAAAGGTGTCTTATTTCCATGAGGTGGAACTATATTTAGAAAGAGTAAGCTCATTTTTAACTTGAGATCAGAAAATAAGTTTCCCATCATTTTCCAATGTAATATGGTGAACATCGTTTCCAGGTTCTTGTAGGGCATACAGATGAGCGATCTTCCCCATCAGATTCAGACTTTCAAGATTTCTATGAATCTGTTATTAAACCATATTGCACTTCTGTAGGATCTAAAGTCACAATGACCTCAGCAATCCCACTTTTGAATAGGTGAGTAATGGTCAATATCCTGTGTGACTTACTTCTAGTTCTTGTATCGGATCTTTGGTGAAATATTTTGATTGGCCAATTCCTTCATCTTCAGATACTGTTTATCTCTGGCCCATGACCGTTTTTCTAAAGTTTGTCCTTCATGGCATATGAAAGAAAATGAAACTGGTATGATTGTGGTGGCAATACAGTTTCCAAAAGTCACCCCAATAAAGGATATTGTTGAGGTAAGTTTTTAAGCCTTACAAATATGTAGAAGGAACTTTCAAGATTCATCTCAGTCTGTTACAAATTAAATACCTTTACATATTAAGGTATGAATGTAGTATAGTTGTTTTAAACATACCTATGTTTTCAATTCACAATCTTAAAGGGCCATCCAATGAAGTTTTTGAAAAGTGCCAAAAGGTCAGCTGCTCTTGAGGCATGCAAAAAGTTGCATCAATCAAAAGAGCTGGATGATTTTTTAAAGCCTTGCCAAAACCACCTATTAGAGGAGGACTTGAATGAGCTACTGCCCCTATGGGAAAAGAATGACCAAGCAGCTGATGCTAATCAACACAAACCTGGCACAACGAAACGAACTCGTACTTACAAAGTGCATGTAGGTACATTGAGCCTGCGCCTCGATTGTGATCAAATATGACTTGCCTTCTGAGTGGTTTTATCATGCAACATTTCTTAATGTTCTTCTGTTTTTGTTCATCACTTTTTTTAGAAACCATTATGCTTTCAAGATTGTCATCCTGTACCTGGAAAACAAGTATTCCTGCATAATATTGAGATCTATCCAGCCTCTGAAAATGTCTCATTAACAGCCAACATGAATTATGTGATGTTTTCTACTCTGATGGAGAGAAGAAATTTTGCCATTCTTTCGAGCAAGAACATGAATGGGGTATGATATTCGATATAGACTCTATGTCTTTGAAACTTAATTTCTAGACTAAGATTTTGTAGGATTGTAAAATTTTGTCATTCAGGTCTGCCAATTCCCCATTTATTCTAAGTTTGGGGAAATTAATATAAAAGTGAGAAACAATTTGGAGTCTATGTATCTCTCAAAAACAGAACTGTCAGAACTTTCTCATTTCCATTACGATCTATTAACTTCTATCATCCCAGTTGCAAGGAGTTATGCAATATTTTCTAAGAATTGCTTTTTATTGGCTGCAACCAAACATGGTGAGTATAAATTGTGAATACAATACATTTAGACTTGAAATAAGGTACATAGAGTATCTGTTTATGAGAGTTGAGAATATCCTTCTTCTTGTATCAAAATTTAAAAAAGTTTTCTGCTTTTAATTCTAGATGATAGTGGTAGAGTGATCTTAGATTGGGATGCTATGAAGGCTTTAAAAGGAGAGCAAACTCCTGATGACTTTTCAAAATGCATTATTACTCCTCTTCATCGTGGAATGTCGACCAACTCTGAGGTAACAATCAATCTTCAGCTGTCAGCTTAGCAATGGACACTTCTTAGGTATTCATTTAAATTGCTTGGAGTTGACAATTCAGGTTTACAACACTTTTTTTTTTCAGGTATATTTTGTTACTCGTGTCTGCTCTGAATTAAACAGTGGTAGTGAGTTTCCGGATCCACATTTCTCAACATATGAAGACTACTACCATCTGAAACATAATTTTAAAATCATGGATTTAAATTCGCCTTTACTAGAAGTTCAGTCTCTGAAAGTTCTATCCAATCATCTTCTACCTCGGTATGTTATACTCATGCACTAGTCTGTGATATTGAGCTTCTTGGCAGTGTTCATTCTTATGGAATTGTGTTTTTCTTTTTTCTTTTCTTTTCAGGAGAAAACCCAATTCAGATCAGAATTCCACTATTCATTTCCCAGCTGAAGCTTGCAAAGTGAAAAGTGCTGATGGGTGCATATTTCTTAAGGCTAGCTTTTTGCCCTCTATTATTCATCGTCTTGAACGCTATCTGATAGCTGAAGACTTACGAAGGGAGATTACAGTTGGAGTTAAAGGCTTCTTAGAGAAATCAAATGGTCTGTAAGAAAATTTAAAAATTTGCTTTTTAAATTTATTCTTAAAGGAAAAAGAAATATGACAGGAAAACTGGTACTTTTGCAACTATTTTTGTGACAGGCAATGACTGCAAACTTTGGATGGAATTTAAATGTCCTCTCTGGGGGACACCAGCTGCAAGCTCAGTCAGCCATCCCAGCTCAGTTGGTCGTCAAGGGACATCAGTGCTCTCTAGTAATAAGAAGGATGTAATTAAGCTCTGGGGTGACCAACCTGAGCCAATAGACATTGAAAGGAATTTTGAGGATGCCACTGATGAAGACATTGACCAGTATCAAAGATTTATAGAAACCAAGTTTTCTTCTTTATTGAGAATTGTGAGTCCTTAGAATTTTCTTTTCAGTGTTTGATTTTAAAATACACTCTTTAAAATGAATTGTGAGGTCAGTTTTGCTTATAACTTTGTTTTTCTGTTTCAATTTTTTAATATTTCTTATTTTGCATCCAGTCAAAGAAGAGTTGTAATGAAAACTTTGAACTGCCTCCATTGGACTTTGAAGCGGTTCAAATTAAGTTAATTAGTGACCAAGCTACTGAAAACTGTGGGCCTCATCCTTGCCATATTCTTGAGGTACTTATCTGGGCTTTGTGATGTATTATACAAAAAATCACCGATGATGCTGTTTTTATTGTACATTTGGGTTCATTTCAGGCAACCACTGCTGCGTCATCAAATGACTTATTGAACCTAGAAAGACTTGAAACCCTTGGTGATTCCTTCCTCAAATTTGCAGTATCACTCCTCTTGTATGATCGCTTTCCTGAATTCTCAGAGGGAAAGATGACGGAAATCAAAGGCCAGATTTTAGGGAATCGGAATCTTTTCTACTGTGCTAAAGCAAAGCAACTTGGGAATTATATTAAGGTATGCTTGATACTTTTGTGCCCTCTCCTTCATTGGAAGGTGAATTGTCTTCTTTATTTTCCTGTTAAACGCATTAAGCCAATTATTATTAACTTTTGAAACAGCAGAGTTCCTGTTTTTCTCCTGATTGTTTGTGTTTAGGTTGACAGGGTCGTTCCTTCTGAATTATGGCTTCCACCTTCCTTCTGCATTCCACAAGAAATCTGCGATGAAAATTTGATTGCCTTCCTCCTCGATTTACACTTATCCAAGGAGGAACAATTTAGTGGAACTCTCAGAAAAGCATCGCTGAATAAATTGAAGAAGAAAAAGTCCACATTGTCTGACTATGGAGAAACTTCTAAGTTTAATGCTCTGTTGAATCAGCAAAATGTTGCAGACAAAACAGTTGCTGACTGTGTGGAGGCTTTGATTGGAAGTTATTTGAAGGTATATTTCTAGTTCATAGCTCAAGTAGTGTTCTATTCATCTTTGCTCTTTATTTTTCATGCTAACCTGCACTGTATTTCTTGCAGGTATGTGGACCGAAAGCAGCCATGATTTTCATGGAATGGATGAAGATTCTACCATTGGGAGCAGAAAACATACTGCTCTCTAATGTTCAACAGGAATCTTGCTCTGAACAGCACGTTGAGTTCTCTGGTGATTGGCATGATTTAGAACAACGAATATGTTATAACTTTCAAAACAAGGGCCTGCTGTCTGAGGCATTATCGCATGCCTCTAGTTTGTCTTCAGCAAGAAGCTATGAGCGTTTTGAGTTTATTGGGGATGCGGTTCTTGGTAAGATTCTGAAGTGAAGAATTCTGTAGCCATGTTGTTCGGTGCCATATATAATTTTTTTTTTTTTAAATTTATAGACTTTCTGATTACTGCCTACATATTCGAAAATGGAGATAAATTAACTCCTGGCCAGCTAACAGACTTACGATCTGCGCTGGTAAACAATATCACCCTAGCATGTTTAACAGTTCGATTTGGGTTTCACAAGTTCCTTAATGCCGGTAGTCCTGCTCTCATTGAAGCTATTGATAGGTTTGTTCTGTACCAGGAGCAACGTGGTCACATAATTGATGAAGAGGTAAATTTACTTATTTATTTTGTTCCTTTTTAAAAAAAGAATAATCCTTTTAACCAAGAAAAAATTAACCACTAGATATTTTCTTTTTTTAAATGAGATTTGCTCTTCAACAGGTTCTTGTACTCTTAGAAGAGAAGGAATGTAAAATTGCAGAAACTGTGGAAGTTCCAAAAGCTTTGGGAGATTTATTTGAAGCCTTAATTGGAGCAGTTTACATAGACAGTGGAAGGAACTTATCCACTACTTGGAGATGTATTTATTTTCTTATGCAAAATGAACTTTGTAAGTTTTAGCCTGTATGATGAGCCTTATTAAAAGAGTCTACTCATCAGAGCTCTACTACCTCTATTTTTATGAAAAACTTAAAGTGATTTCTTTCTTTTTTTCTACTAGGTACCTTCAGACAAAATGTTCCAAAACAGATTGTCCGCAAATTATATGAGACTGTGGGTAAAGATCACATTAATTTCAGGTAATTGAATACTGCCTATTAAAAAATGTGCCCCTCCTCAGTTTGAAGCTAATTTGTAACATGTTCATTGTTTCCCTAGGGTGTCAGACACTGCTCTTGAGTTTCATTCGGGGCAAGTACTTGTTGTTCTTACAATAAGATTTGGAGACGAGGAGAAATCATACCATGGCTTCGGTGCAAATAAGACACAGGCGAAAAAATCAGCAGCAAAGCTTGCTCTTAGAGACTTAAGTTAAACTTTCACATATATTAAAGCTTGAGATGTTAATTAATTTTTAACATAATCAAAAATCAACTTGCGCCATCTAATTGAGGCTGTGATCAATTAATAATAATAAAATTCATTTTGTTAACAATTTTTGATGGAAACTAACTTAATACCTTATTCCTCATACTACTTTTCACTTTATAATGTTTTGCTATAAAAAATTGTTAGTGCTTGGATGCTCATAAGAAAATTTCTACAGTGACTTCCCTATTTGGACATTCTTCGAACCCGTATACGAATACGAATATTTACTTCTGAACGGGCGACAAAAATCATCATAAATTCAACCATGTATTGCATTCTAGTATAGCAGACAGGAGAGTAGGTTCTGTGCAAGTGCTGATGTCAGGTGTGCACTTACAGAAAGTCTTATCGAGTATATCACACCTTTGCTTTTCAATCCGTCACCACACTATCACATTGAAAAACCGGAAATATTTCATTCAAATTTGGGAATAGGTGGACAGCATTTGCTGGGACATCACTGTCGCGAAGGTCCTTCCCCGCCCGCATCCGCCACCCACCCCCTCCTCAACCCCCACATTTCGTTTATGGGTTTGCGTCTGCTTGTCGTCGAGAAAGTAGTTTCAGTTTCGGAAATTTGAAGGATGGTTTCATATTGTGGCAAGTGCTTGTAGCGGATTTTCTTTTTCGCTTCTGTTTCTATTCTGCGAAATCATTTTCTCATTGCATGCTTTAAACTTGGTTTTGACTACAAACAGACGATGGATACCGCCACATAACCTTCTCTCAAGTCAAACATTCAAGTGAAAATCATAATGATCGCGGTACCAATTATTGTCAGAGATGTTAGGCTTTTAGGCGATATGCAATCTGACTGTTTTCCTCTCTCGTTGCCATTCCGTTTATCTTGAGATGGATATGCAGATGTTGCATCAAATTGTACATTACGTTCAGTTTCACATTCCCATTTTCTTCATTTTCCTTTGTTAGCATTTTCTTAAAGATAGTAAAGAAATCGCCACTTACATTCACTTATGTGGCGCTCTTTAAAATTATTGAATCATCTTTCTATCTGTAGGTTGTCTTTGTGCAGTTCCATGATGAGTTCGTCCGACCCCTCTCCAGGGCCATCCTTATGGTCCAATTTATCACTATGGCCTGGAAAAAGACGTCGTATGTTTGAGGATGACGGGAAAGATGACAAAAGTGATCATGATGTTTATGTGGATGTAGAAACTGTGGAGGGCAGTGCTGCAGAAGCAGCGGTTGTGGACTGCTCCAGTAAAGAAGAGGTATGTGCAACTGTCTCATATATTGATGCATCATGAAGAAAGTTGAATTTGTTTTAAAGTTAAACGTTGTTTGTCTTCCAGAACATACCTTCAATAAATGATCTTCCAGATGAACTTATACTTATGCTGTTCCAATATCTAGACCCATACACATTAGCGAATGATGCCAGTAATGTTTGTCAGCGCTGGCACCAATTGGCATGGGATGAATCTCCTTGGCGCCTAATGCATCTGCAACTTGATGGACCAGAAGCAAAAGAACTTCTTCTTAAGGCACCTGCCCTGCGTCGACTTAGTGTTCATTCATATGGTGGTTACGAGCCTCTGCTTGAGTGCACAACACGTATTTTTGAACTCGTTATTACATGTCGACGTCTCTTTGACGAACCGGAACCCATCCCCCCTCTTGAGGAAAACCGCTTTGGATATGCTGAAGTCTTACCTCGATTCTCAGAAAACTTGGAGCGACTGTCAGTGGAAGTGGATATCTCAGAGGACGAGTTCAAAGTAATTGATGACCATCTTGATCTTAAAGAATTACGCATTGTGTCCAATAATTTACAAAAATTTGTCATCTGTGAGCGCCCCAGGAGAAGATTCTTGGAATATGCCCACTTTGAGAAGGATGGTATGCTCTGCCATCTGCCTGTTTCCTTGCTTTCTGTCCATGGTCCATATCTTCGCACGCTAGTCGGCCGAGTAGATGACGCAGCTGCTAATGTACTCTCCAAGTGTGAGTGTCTAGAGGCTGCCGATGTGGACTTGCCATCTATTGTCAGTTTGCATCATATGGATTGTCTGCAAAACCTCCATACACTTCGTGTGAGTTTTAGAGCTGAAATGGAGGAGGAAGATAGAGGAGATTGCCGTGAGGAAGACCGGATTAATCCCATCCTACCACACTTTTCACAGCGCCTCCTACGTCTATCAATCTATCAATTTCCAACAGCTTATGTTTTGCCAGAATCTTTTGTAGATATTCTTAGCCGCTACAAAGATCATTTAGAAAGTCTTGAAATCGGCCGTGTTCATTTCAGACATAACTATCATGGCATTCAGGTGGGGTTCTTTTAATTTTATCACATCTTTTACCTCTTGTAAAACAAGTGCATCGAGACTTTTGTCTAACACATGATGATGTCTTTTTTTCTTTCTTGTTTTCCAGGTGATGAGAGTAATTGAACAGATGTCCAATCTCCGATTGCTTAGTATGGGATCCCTAGGGTGGCCAGCGTATCCTCTGTCCCTCAAGAGATTGGAAGTGCTCAAGGCTGACATGTTTAGTGATTGGGTCTCATCAACACTTGAGTCCAGTAAAAGCACTTTGAAAAAAGTCATGGTAGATAATATACCTGAAATTGTTGCTGAGCATTACCTTTCTCACTGTGAAAATTTGGATGAGTGCATCATTACATTTTCTGCTTTGCATTATCTGAACAACATGGAAAATCTTCATAGCCTTACTCTTCAGATACCTGAAGTCATTGAGGAAGATGTGCTTGAAATGTGCTCTCCAATATTATCAAGGGTTACAAACCTCCAAGCTGAAGGAAAGGGAGGCGACAAGGATGATGAAATATTGAGACTGCTTGGAGAACGTTGCACTGGCCTGAAGAGGCTGACTCTCAGAGGCTGGAGCCGAGAGGCTGGTAGAGGCGGCTGGATGAGGAGCTTCCGAGATGTAGAGTGGCTCACTCTTGATTTCACGTTTCAGTTCCGCAGGTCCCTTGTGTTGCGGCTAGTGATGGGAGCTTTGCCTAAACTCAGGGTTCTTTGCTTTGAGGACCAAGAGGTAAGTATCATTTAGAAATTCGTTGTGTGTAGTAACCAAACTCTGAAATAGCCTAATAAACTTCTTTATTGTTTTTGCAGGGAGAGTATGGAACCATATCTGATTTGGACAAGCTACAAGTTTTACGACCTAACATTCGAATCGAAGGCAGTTGGAAAGAAAGTGTACCATTAGATTATAATAATATACAGTTTTGGCCATGATACTATCTTTAACTGTCAAAATGTTGTGGTGTACTGATTATTGTGATAGTAGTTGTAGAAATTTTGTAAGTTATTGCTTTGTAATCTGCTTTCAAACGCTTTCAAAGCTTTCAAAGTCATCATGAATAGACTTTGATCAACACTGTCAAGTCACTTCTTCGTCTTCTGTACTAAATTCCCTTTCATTAGTGGAATTGATTGCTTTAAAATTCAGCATTTTTTAATTTTAATGATTCAGGAGGATTGTTTGATCTTATTCTAATCTTAGGACCTATGGATAGTTACTTATTATGTCAATAACAAAAAAATATGTTTCCTTCTGGTAATATATGATAATAGAATAATGGTACACAACAAACACACCACGCTCAAATGTACCTGGCTTTAAGTCTATAAGTTGTAAAACTTTGATAATTGATTTATTTTTCTGTATCTCATTTGTGTCTATACTGATGTGACTTTTCTTTTGAGGAAAGAGCATGATCATTGATTACTATTGAGCTATACACATACTAAATGAGAGTTTGAACAAGATTGAAATACAGCTATTTTATCAGTATTGATATCTTCTTTAAATCCATATTGTCTATTAATTTTTATCATCTAACTTTATTCTCTTGGTCTTTTGAAATATTTATATTTTCTGTCTAGTGGTAAAACAAGTTACATTGTTCTATTTTTTCTCATTGTATTCGTCTATGAATATCTTTTCTTTGATTGTCTGCTTTAGTTTGCTAATTTTGAATCTCGTTGGCCTTCTTAGTTTTTGAGTTGCTGTTTTCACAGCTCTCTGAAAGATGAGAAACCAACTAGTCGATTGTCAATCACTGAGAATTTTATACGTAATAAATTCTTTTTTTTTTTTTTTTTTTTTTTTTTTTTTTTTTTTTTTTTTTTTTTTTTTTTTTTTTTTTTTTTTTTTTTTTT
>CABIKL010003912.1:0-10317 GCA_902196195.1 Aptinothrips rufus | reverse complement strand
TCCCCCCCAAAAAAAAAGAAAAAAAAAGAAAAAGAATAGAAAAGCAACTATGAAGTAAACGGAATTCATGCTTCCATCCATTTCTTCAGTGAGTCAAGTTATGCCAATGCTAATTTGGTCACAGAGAAAGTTAAGTCACGTTATGTCAGACACAAAACAAAGCCAAATAAAAGAACAAATAATATGCAAAGTTTGATTTGAGCAGGAGAAACAATCATGCCACTTGACATCCATCCACAAATACAAACGTGAACAGAATGGATGGAATACTAACAAGTAAACTGTTAGTCATTTCCATGGATAACTATACTTTGAAAAGGAAAGAAATCCAGTAGAACAGTACCGCTGAGTACAAAATCGGCAGCTTGTGAGCAAGTCATACCTCCATTACATTATCAAAATACCAATACATGCAAAGAGATAAAGACAATGAAAATAATGCTGCCACATCAAGTTCCTTTAAGCCTATTAAAACTGAAGTGCTAAAAATAACAAGCAGGGGGGCCAACCCAACGATTCGACTACCACAACAAACACTGTCTTAAGGAACGCTATAAATAGAAACAAAATCAAACTGCACAAATAAGATTGTGTGATAAAAGGAGAAAAAAAAAACGATATAAATTGCAAAGGTATTTGAACCAGCATTCTGAAATGTTAGAGGAAGCAAATAGAGTTACAATGATGATTCACTTTCAGAGTTAATACTACACAAACATAATTTTACTTCTAAGAGAAACTACACTACCAGATATATTATAAGGAAAACGATATCTAGGAGAATAGAAACGAAGAAGGCCAGTGTGTATTGAGCAGAAATAGGAGAGAAAAGGAACATGAGTGACGTTGAACATATCACGTTACAGCAACACCTTTGACAACAACCACTGATGAACAACAAAGACTAGCAAGTGCTTGGTACTTGATTCAACGCTCAGTTACTAATCAAGAAACAATACTTAACGAGTATCTAACGGGACGTAAGTTAACACAAAAAGGATAGTCACTAATTGAAGATGACACATCGGCCAGCCAACACGGAGGAAAACTCATTGATACTAAAGATAGATTCGAAAGTGAGACAAAAATTACGAAAAAATAAAGTGAAAAACGAGCATGAGTAGCGAAAGCGAAAATGCAATAGCAGTGCACCCTGTGTAGATTGAAGCGTCCTAACCTATAAACTATATGACTGCGTGAAGATATATGAAAAATAAGCAACTGCCTATGAAGAGAGGGGGTGTGCAAAATTAATAGACGGAGTTTAAAACTAAATTTTAAACTGGAAAATCAAAAATAATTGTAAAAAAATCAATAGGCGGTCATTTAGCGGCCCACGTTTGATGAGACGACTTCAGTGTGCCAGACTTCATATACAATCGTAAATAACAATGTCAAAAAACTTCTAATGATTCAAAGAAAAAAAATTGAAAGCATACATACCTAATATAATAACAGTTAATTTCTTAAATCAACTATGAAAGGGATGGTGGTATCACGTCAACCGCAACAACAAAATAAACCTTACAAGATGGCTCTGAAGATCGTCACATTCTGGCCAACATTGAACTAGTAAAATGTTACATGTAAGTTTCAGAAAATAGCATAGTGAGTGTTTATCACTACCAAAAGTTATCTTTAAGATGTATTAAAAAACTATTCCAAGAGATGCATCTGATTTTTTTTAATTAACTTTCATCGTAGAAATCACGTTACAATGAGCTTTGTTTTGTTTGTAACGTACCTGCCTGGTTATCCCAATCCAAAGGACCGAGACGACCGAGACTTGACCGCTTCCTTCCTCTTTCTCAAGGCCGTACAAAAGCAATTTTTGTTTTCGTGATTCAGGCGTTGAAATTTATCTTTTTTATTCTTTCAATCTTATATTCCTTTTCGAATTCATGGCCGAAAGGATTCGACTGAATCGAGAAAGGCAAAGTTCGATTAGTCCATGGAGTGTTGTTCTTCTTCCTCGTAGTGTTTCTTTGTTTTTCTTTTGTGTGGGGAGAAGTCTTCTGCTCTGACTTTTTACACTGATTGACATCTGACATCTGTTTGCTTCGGTGTTTTGTGGTTCTCACGCGAAAGAGTTCCTATTTAAAGTCAGTGCAATGGCTTCTTTCTTCCAGCTTTGGCTCCTGGTATTATTGTATGGCTGGAATGTGGACGGTAATGGATTTAAATGTCTTTATCTCTTAGTGATAAAAATGTTCTTAACATAACTATCACTGCACACACTCAGTCTTGGTGGCCTTCAGCCACTGGGATCAATGTATTCCATCATTCCACATTGATAAGACCTACCATGTGCAAATGAAACAAAGTTCTTTCTTGTTTGTCTCAATCCCTGCCACTATGTCTGATGACTCATCCTCTACTCTTACTTTCATTCCAGGTTCAATTCACAAGAACTTAAAGCATTTTGATATACTACACATGTCTCATTTCTCTCACCAAATTGTGAAACGTGGCGTGAATCCAAGCTCACATCCCTTTAATACCATCAAAGAAATAAATTTCCATACCCTTGGAAAGTAAGTTCATGCTTGCCTTCCATATTTGAAATGTTGATGTTCTTTATTCGATGATACTGAATTTGTAGTTATGTGCTTCTTTCTAATCTTTAGCTATCTTAACTTGTTATATTCGGTGTTCAACAGAATCCGCTTGTCTTGCTGTTATAGTTGCCTTCATTAACGAAGGTTTCTTTTTCAGGGACTTTCGATTGATACTATCACCAAGAAAGGGTGTATTGCATTCGAGATTTGAAGCAGCAACTGTTGATGGAGATGGCAGAGAAAGACCAGTTAGCATCAGTGAGTAGTTGCCACATATTTGTCTTTTTACTTGCTAATATAATTTTGGATAAGTTCTTTGGCCTTTTAACAACTTTTGTACTTCTTTCGTCATACTAGATCATGAGGACTTCTATGAGGGGAGACTATTTGGAGAAGTGAACTCACATGTCAGTGCTCACTTGGAGGACGGCATGATGACTGCATCAATTCATGTTGGGGATGAAACATATAATATTGAAGTAAGTTGTACATTTCTCTGGAACAATATTCGCCCTCATTTTTATCTTAATTGAAAATATACATTTTGTGTGGCACTGTGTTTAATTCGCTCGCATTTATTCTATACATTTTCATTTAGCCTTCTTGGCGACACCTCCCACATTTAGGAAATGAATCAATGATTGCGTATCGAGCCTCAGATATTAAATACAGTTGGCATCACCCTGAAAAAAATTCTGAAAAACCAAAGCCAACATGTGGTTATGTTAAGGAAGGCCCAGGTAAAAAAAAAAAATATTTCCTGCTGAAGATTGTTGATGATGAATTTTCTTTGCAAAGTTAGTATGATATTTTTTCATTTTGTAGGATGGGATGAATCAGATGAAGAGGAAAATGAAGGAGACAATGAGATGGAACAGGGGAAAGCACGTTGGAAACGACAATCTGAGGCTTATGAATTATCTCCCTCAAAAACTCGTTGTCCTCTTCTTCTTGTTGCCGACTATCGTTTTTTTACTGAAATGGGAGCTGGCAATACAAAAACAACAATTAATTATCTGGTATGTGAATTTTTTTTGTGACATGTACTTCTGGCTTAAGGATGCCAACAGTGTTTCCAATCATGTGTATTCATGTGTTTTCAGATTAGTCTTATAGATAGAGTGCACAAAATCTACAATGATACTTTGTGGCAAGATAGAACAGAGCAAGATGGCTTCAAAGGAATGGGCTTTGTTATAAAGAAAATTGTAGTTCACAGTGAGCCCACGAGAGTTCGAGGAGGTGAAGCTCACTACAACATGGTTCGTGAGAAATGGGATGTACGAAATCTCTTGGAGGTAAGTTGAATCCTGACATTGTTGATTACTTCAGCATTATATTGTAAGGTACAGAAAGGGCTTCGAGAAAGTACTTAAATCTTTGAACCTTTCTTGTCTTGAGATTGTGTTAAGATTTTGATTGTCGAGAGTAAAATTAATTTGTCTATGTTGTACTATTACCTCAGAGATTTTCAGCAGATGTAAAGGATGCAGGGCGATTTTGCTTGACACATCTCTTCACACACCAGACGTTTCGCACTTCCAGCTCCACTGTTTTGGGGTTGGCATATATTGCCTCCCCTCGTCCATATGGGTTGGGTGGCATCTGTTCTCATGGTTAATAATGTTTTTTAAAAGTCAATTTTGAACTGTGAAATGGTGGTGGTCTCATCTGTGGTTCTATATTAACAACTATACATAAGATATTCTTGAATGGGTTTGTATACTAATAAGAATGTTGCTGTAGATTATATAACACTTTTTGGCTTCTTTCCCTGCAGCCCGAATACTAATTTCAAACCTTTTCTCTGCTTTTAAGTTAAAATAATGATGGAAATGGAAGTGTGGTTTGGTGAACAGTTGATGTGAATGAGAAATGAAGTGCTTGGATTGAATTTTGCATCCTACTTACCATTTTTCTGCTGGGGATTTTGGTGCACTGTATTCATTTTTATCTTCTGAAATTTGGTGAGGGTTGCTCTGATTGGCAGGTTTTTAGCCGGGAGTATAGCCACAAGGACTTCTGCTTGGCTCATCTTTTTACGGATTTGAAGTTTGAGGGTGGTATTCTTGGTCTAGCATATGTTGGTTCACCAAGACGCAACTCAGTTGGTGGTATCTGCACGCCAGGTTTGAGGAGATCTCATTTTAGTAGCAGAAAGTGTGTTGTATGTTAAATGTGCGTCATTTTATGTTATCTTATTGTTTCTAGATGTGATATGTCTTGTAGTCTGTTCAAAATTGAGATAATTTTATTTCAGTTAATTTTTAAGTTTTGAGATCTTTTTAATTTTATGTTTTCCTTTTTGTTCTTTGGTTGGTATTCTCCTTTTCTTTTTGTTTTGTTTAGCACTTAATTTAAGTTGCTAGTAGCACTGCGACAAATTGTTAAAAAAAATAATTAAAAAAATGATCAAGCATACTGCACCCAAAGCTAGAAGTCCTCTGTGAAAATTGCTATTTTTACTTTGAGGCATTTACACCTTTTGGCTCTACCTGGTAGAATGGCTTGATTGTCTTTTTCTTAGCGCACCAAACTTGCATGGCCATGTGTCTTTTTTATAGTGTTCTCTGTGTTCTCCTCTCTTTATTGTGACTGCAACCTGAACTATCCGCCTGGCCATTTAATTGGATTCCATGTTTTTAATTAATATTACTTAGTCAGATGCTTTTACTTTAATATGTGCATCCATTGATCTTTTTTTTTCTTTATCAGAATACTTCAAGAATGGCTACACACTTTATCTCAATTCAGGCTTAAGTTCATCTCGTAATCATTATGGCCAGAGAGTCATAACAAGAGAGGCAGATCTAGTGACTGCACATGAGTTTGGCCACAACTGGGGATCTGAACACGATCCAGATACTCCGGATTGCAGTCCAGCAGCTAGTCAAGGGGGCTCCTACTTAATGTACACTTACAGTGTTAGTGGCTATGACGTGAATAACAAGGTTAGTACTGTGCTTTCTAATGCATTTTCTCAGCCTTGTGCTGTTGGATTCTTCCATTAATATTTGTTATGTATTTATCTTCCAGTGCTTTTCTCCCTGCTCCTTGAAATCTATTCGTAAAGTTTTACAAGCTAAATCCGGACGCTGTTTCTCAGAACCAGAGGAGTCATTTTGTGGCAACTTGCGAGTTGAAGGTGATGAAGAATGTGATGCAGGTCTTCTTGGCACGGAAGATAATGATAACTGTTGTGACAAAAACTGCAGACTCAGGAAAAGTCAAGGCGCCGTTTGTAGGTATGGAGAGTTCCGTTTTAAAAGCAACAAAGCAAAAAAAAGTTACTATTACATACACATTTTTGTAAAAAAGATAACTATGCTTTTCATTACAGCGACAAAAATTCGCCTTGCTGCCACAACTGTAAATTCATGAACAATGGTCTCAAATGCAGAGATGCTCAGTATGCAACTTGTGAACAAGAATCTCGTTGTACTGGTAACTCAGCAGATTGTCCACGAAGTCCCCCTATGCCTGATGGTACTAGCTGTTTAGAACGTGGGCAATGCCGTGCAGGAAAGTGCATTCCTTATTGTGAGACTCAAGGGCTGCAAAGCTGTATGTGTGACATCAGTAAGTAACCAAAGATGTAATGTAGTTCGTATGCATAGAAATAGGTGATTTTTTTTCTCTTGTGTAGTTAAACAAGTGTTTTAGCACAAAGTTGTTTCTTCAGTAAAGATCATAAACTATACAGACATGGAAATGGGAGGCTGTTGTGCTTTAGACCTGCTCTAAATTTTCTTTGCATTCTTCCTTGATTGTTGACTGATGTCTGATTTTTGCCATGATTTGTACTGTCAAGGAATCTGGAAGGAGGAAGAAATGTAGCTGAAGCAGTTCTGTGCTAAAATACAACGTAGTAAAATTGGAGCCTTGCTTCTAATTTAAGTTTTGTTTTTCTATTTCCGGAATATATCTTTTGTTTCATTTATCTTTCTTTGCCAATTTTCAATTCATTTTGATATGGACAAGGGTATTATTTGTTTGCAAGTGGTAATTTTATCACCATGCAAACTAAGTTATTGTCTTACTCTTTGCTTATTCAAATTTTCAGGAAAAGGAGTCAGCAAAAAAATTCAAAAAGAAGATCGTAAGCATGTTTTTTTTTTTAGTTCTAGTTTGCTTGAATTATTTTTGTTTGTATGCAAGTAGTTTCTTTTCATACTTTGGTTTAATTTTGAAAATACTAAAATAGTTTTGGTTATAATTTATGAATTTTTATTTTCTTTTTCACAGTTGCCAACGCTTGCAAGCGATGCTGCCGCCAAAATTTGAATGATACTTGCTTCCCAGTGGAACCACAGGACACGCTCCCAGATGGAACACCTTGCATTCAAGGATTTTGCAATAAGGTAAATTTTCTGTTCCATTTAACTTTGAACAATTTTAACTTTTCTGCATTAATTTTGTTTTTCTCTTAGGGCGTTTGTGAGAAGACAGTTCAGGATGTTGTTGAGCGATTTTGGGACATTATTGAAGATATCAACATCAATAAACTTTTATTATTCTTAAGAGACAATATTGTTGGGACTGTAGTTTTGGTCTCTGCAATTATTTGGGTGCCTGCTAGTTGTCTCATAAGTTATGTTGATCGGAGACGAAGAAAAGAAGAACAGAAGTACCAAGAATGGAGGTGCACCAACAGTTTAGTGCATCCTTCAGAACCAAGAAGAATCATAAGTTTGCAGGTGCCTGCACGTCATCGGCTGGTTCAACAGCATTCAATGTCTCAATAAAATTGAGAAAAACAAAACATTTTTTAAAGTCATTACAGATCGGTTGTTTGTAGTTGCATTTAAACTAACCAAAATGTCTTTCCAGTATTATTCATTATACTACACTCCTCCTTTATTTCATATCTATGAAATAAATTTGAAACTCTGTGAGCCTCATCACCAGTTGGTTCTTTGCACTAGAGTAATATTTGGTTCATAATTTGGTTATCTATGTACTTAAACATGTTTTTGTAAAGTATTTATGTGAAGTAACATAACATTCCAAAGTGACTTCAAATTACATATTCAAGCAGTGAGAATTAAGACTAACTTCTGTTATCTTTACTTGATTACAAGTGTTGTTCCCGCTCTGTTTGTAAAATATTAAATAGTTGCATTGCCCATTTTGTCGTTTTTGAAGCTTTGATTTTCAAGATTTATCTGCAAAATAGTCTCATGTCTTCTACAGAGTGTGCACTAATGTGTACTTAAATTCAACTAGTCATTTGCAAATAATTTTTTTAAAAGTTCTGTTGATGGGCATGAACTTGTATCCATTTTATTGTTTTCCTGTTTTTTGTCACGGGAGATTTTATGTCTCAATAGATTTTTGCAATGATCTCCTATGTCATTTGATATTTCCAGCCGGAAAAGGCTGGGAAGATGAATAATGCTGTCCATTTGCAGCACAGATGAAACAAAAAGTATTGTATTCCATTGTAAGCGTAATGTTAAGACATTGTTAAAATTGGTAATTGTGGAATAATATGTTGTATGGTCTACACTAAGGTTTCAGTCAAGGACTAGTCTCAAAATTTTATATTCAGTTGGTTGACACTTAGCTCAAAATTCTAAGACATGTTTTGCTGCTTGACTGCTGACTAAAGGTAGATCCATAAATGGTTCTGTGATTTTAAGCTGCTATTAATTTTTGTGATTCCTTGATAGAATGTACATCTGTGGGTTTTTGTCATACAGAATCTGTGATTGAATAAATGTAAATAGGACTTCTTTTATAAAAGAAAATTGAATCGGTATTATATTTCCTATCTTTTCCTGATGAAAATATTGTGAAGCATACAGTTCATACACTTTACACTTCCTTCAAAATTTTCTGGGTGAATAAATTATTTATGATGAATTATTATTACTTTTTTTTGTTTGAAAGTCAGAAATTTGGTGTCACCATTATGTAAAGATAATCAACTAACCATTCAGTTTTCAATAATTTATTCTTCTATAACGGAACCTTTTAGTAACATTATGTCGCGACTCCTAAACAAAGGATGCTGCTCATCAAATGGTACAGCTGTAAACTTGAAGTATTTGCTAAGTTCTGCAGAAAAAAGTTTCCAGATGCTTCTCTGTTTATCTGAGTCCCTTTCTTCTTGGCAAATGATTATATCAGTGTCCTTATTGGACAACCGTTTCATAGTTTGTACCAGTGGTTGAATCGACTGCAAAGGGAAAGACCAACACAGGTATTTAGAGTAACCCCATATTGAATGAAAAATCATAAGGACAAAACAAGTTAACTGATCATACCATACCTCAGAGTAGTAAACGCAATCAGCAAGTAGCAGAAGTTTTGGAGATTCAAGGTTTTGTTCCAATTCACCGCCCCAGCATAGTTCTTTAGCCTCCACCTGTCCTCCTCCTTTAGACCACGCACCCTTATTCACAGCAATATTGCGTTTTAATAATGGTAATACAGATGGCAAATCAGTCACAGTGACTTCTGCTCTGAAAAAATAGGATACATTAAAATCTAAGTTAGAGAAAATTCGAGGAGGTTATCATAATACCATGTTACTGAATCATAATATTTTACCCGAAACAGGCTGCTGAAATACCAACACAGCCCACACCTGCACCAAGCTCTAATACTTTGACGTTTTTAAGGAATGATGGGTTTTGAACTGCTCTCATTTCCAAATAGCGAGCTAGAACGAGCGACGCATCCCAGATGACACAGCTTACATCTCCAATTTCTTTTTGGAAAAAATTAAGGGACGTATGAAGTGACTCTATTTCAAACTCTCTGGTGAAAACTCCAATATCCTCCTGGTTAGCATTCAATGACACTTCCATCTCAGAATTAAAAAAACACAAACAAAGTGAATGTGTTGCTGGGTTAGCGGCGTCTGCTACTGGGCTGCGCGTGCGCTGTGAGAGACCGGCTCATGGCGGTTGTGATTGGTTCATTCAAACCAGCGCGCCAAATTAAAATGATTGAGTATGATGGAACAGCCAGTTCTGTTTACATTATCGACGTTGTGGTTCACACCCCCGCGTTTTGAGTGGAAGCCGTCGTGTTTTTTCATACTTTCTCTTCTAGCCGTCTTTGGAACAACATTGTACTGGTGGCTGCCGCCTCCTGGCCCCATCTTTGTGACCAAGTAATAATGTTCGAGTGAGAGGGAGAGGATGGCATTGTTGCCTTGGTTATGCCCGACGCGAGGTTAGCTCAGTTCAGCTCGTTAAGTGACAAGCAGTACCGTAGCCTGGGGTAAATTGATAATAATGATAAATAAGATTTATTTTGTCGGGTTTAGAGCTTTATTACAACTTTTTGGTAAAATAACAGGTGGCCCACTTTACTGCACCTCGGGCAAACTGTACGGTGGCTTCTCTCACGCACCGTTAAAAGCCATCTGTGTCTGACATGGCTGTCAGGCACAAAAACCTCACCGCACGGCAGGGACCTGAGGACCTGCGGAGGATTTGCTTCGGGATATAATGTGACTCTCTCAGGGACTCGGTCACACCGCCATGACGGCTGACTGGTATGAGGTTTGTGTTCGCTTTGCTACAGTCCATTATGAGCCAAACCGATTGCAGTACTTTTTATTTTAGAACTAGTGATACCAGCATAATCATATAATCATATAATCATAGTGCGGGGCGGGGCGTCCCGAAGTAGAGCTAGACCTGGGGTAGCCGGGCACGGGGCAGGGAGTGCGGGAATCATATAATCATAGTGCGGCGCGGGGCGTCCCGAGGTACAGCTAGAGCTGGGATAGCCGGGCACGGGG
>CABIKL010003911.1:0-10321 GCA_902196195.1 Aptinothrips rufus | reverse complement strand
AACGCCTAAGGTGTAAGGTGTTCCACCAGGTAGCGCCCTGAGGCGTTCCGGTTTTGGGTGCAAACGCATTAGGCGCTTCCTATCTAAACACCTTGCATTTACAGTGTAGGGACAGGCAGGGTGCACTAAAAATAACCGCCTACGAGCGTAACTTTGTAATGTCCGATGTCCGCCCGTCCGATGCTATTCAGATCACAGACAAATCTATTTCTGCACAGCGCGTCGTAAATTCAGGGTAAAATAGATCTACACGTGGCCAAGTTTTTAGGTTAGGTTCACTTCGCTTCGTCTGCTGAGCTCCAGTAGCGCAGCTGCCAATTCTGCAAAGGTAAATCCTGCAACGTTGCCAAGTTTCTTGGACGCAGAGTTTACTTATGCAGCGTTGGCAAGATTATAGCACGCCCAATTTATTTTTCGTTCAAATAGTCGAGCTCTCTGAAACAAACTCTATGATTTAGGTGTTTTCCAAGAGCCCGGCCGGCACGGCTAACTATCAGATACAGTGACAAAATTTCAATCTCAGTTGGCGTTGACCAGTAAGAGTTACATCTAAAAGATTGCCACTGCCGCAGAAAATTATACATTGCGGTGATATCTTAGTGTGCAAGCGTCGCAAACAATGTCGTAATCCGGTATTTAACTACCCTTGTATCAACTAGGAGAAATATAACGATCGAATGTTGAACCTTACTCGATGGATCTCGACCTCACCGCACCCAATACTTTTGGTGGGCACCGTACAGCCAGTACGTCCCTATTTACGGTGCGCACTTAGCGGGTGGTGGGTGTTTCCGTCAACGTAACACTATTAAAACCTTACAAAGAATTTCTTCGTATTACGAAGGATTTTAAGCATACCGGTTGTTTCAGAGTTTACAGTACAGTCGAATGGGTTGCCTAGCGCTCCGACTGAACCAGGTTAAGGCGAGGGGAGAAGACAGGGACTCCCCTCACATTCCCCTTGCCCGGGCAGAGCTTTAGACAACTCATTCGACTCTGAAACACCCGGTACGTAACCTTACAAATAATTTTCTACGTGGGATGCTTCGTTCTACAAAGGATTTCTTCGTATTACAAAGAAAAATGCTTCGTATTACGTAAGCTCAAAATCCTGCATACTGTTTTAACAGTGAACTGTGGGATTAACTGAAAAAGAGAAATTTGACGGAGGTGCAAAGGTGATTTTAAGGCACATTTCGCACGGAAAAATTAGCAGAGAGGAAATCTTGAACTGACTCGGTATCCTTTCCAATCAAGTCGGCCTATTTTGTGGCTTAGACATTCACGGAAGAGCCAAAACGAGAGCGAGCAGGTTTAAAAGGAATGAATTACACGTTACGACTTTACGCTGGCTTGAACCACCTCCCTTCCCTCCCCACGTAACGCAGCGCTGCGGTGGTCAACACTAAAGGTCACAGTCTGTGCCCTGTAGAAGAAATTGGCTTCCTGGTGGCTTCTAGCGCTAGCGGGCTATTTGGAGCTTCAGTGGCTTTGGACTGGCTTTCCGAGGCTTCGGCCTCTGCCCTGCTGCTCACCTCCAGGCTTATTCAGGCTTCGCAAGGCTTCGAGGCTTTTCGATGCTTCGCAGGCTTCGGAGAGCTAAGAAGACGCTTCGGTGGCCTGGTGGCTTCGAGAGGCTTCCTAGCTGAATTGCGCGCTGCGCTCTTACTCGCGTATGTTACTAAGTGCAAATTTTTGGACTTAGACGAACTTTTTGATGAACCAGCACTAAGATGAGTGCAAATTTTAAGTAACGAAAAAGAAAAAGTACGGAAGTACGTTTCAATATGTGCTGATCATTTAATACCGTATTTATCTGCAATTATAAAGTTTCCAGTCTTTTGCTTTTTAAGAAAATAATAATTTCGCGGCCGCCCAAAGGATATTTTTTGCAACTAAACATATTTCTCGTACACCCGAGACCATGGAATACGTATTTCATATATTCCACGACTTAGGGCAAAATATGTCCTCTCGATGATACCAGGGGGCCCTAAATAACAGGCGCTCTGAATGTCACTGAACATTCCAAGTATCGAAGAGTCTTTGCATTACAATCACTAGACCTAACAGCTTACCGGCATAGCGCTTTAACGTACCTGCAGCCAGGCAGCGCAGCGCGCGGCGGCGGAGCACAGAGCATGAGCCCGTCCGTAGCCGAGTTCATCAAGGCACACGGGTAGGATAGTGGTTAGGATGCGCGCTTTCGAAATACGTAGGTAGGACGCCAGGAAGAGTGGAGGTTCGAATCCGGCCGGGCAAGAAAGAACGTCTGTAGCCATCATATTCTATTTTTGCAATTAAAGTGAAGCCACGCGTAGTCACGCGAAGCTTCTCGAAGCCAGTGGCTTCCGAGGCTTCTTTTGACACAAATAAGCCACTTCGAAGCCAGCTTTTCAGCCGCTTTCAAGCCTGGCTTCCCAGGGGCTTCGAAGCGGCTTTTAAGCCTCTGTGCCGAAGCCGCCAGGAAGCCAATTTCTTCTACAGAGGAGACTAGTCTCCTGAAGCACTGGCAACCAGTGAAGCGTGTTCTACTCACCCGCCTGTGCCGAGGATAGCAGCAGCAGCAGCAGTAGCAGCAACAGCAGCAGCAATCGTGCACGTGTCGAAGACGGCGCCATGCTGGAGTTGGATGACGTCAGCGGGCACCACTAGCAGCGCAGTGTGACGTCACGCGTAGCCAGTGTTGTTGAGCTCTCAAAGCAGCTCCGACAGGGTCTAGCGTCCGGCAGATACTGCTGGTCGACTCCTGGAGCTGGAGGCACCAGTGGTTCCCTCAGGACACAAGATGGGGGAAGGGAGGGGTGGGGGTGGGGGGGGGGGGGCTCCATAACTCCTACGGATAACGAGAAATACGCGCTTTTATACGACATTGGGTCTGATAACTGTCCCTCCTGATTGGATCTGATCGACTAACTCGCCATTTATTTCGTCGATTCGATTCGGCCTCGGCCCGACGTTTAGATGCACGTTCATGTTACGATTAATGTTACACGTATTTTCCGATAAAAGCGATGCGTGCTTGTCATACCTCCTAGCTCGACATGGTTACATTTAGTGTGGAAAGAACCGTCTCCACTGGGTAAACGGTTAACGACATACAGGTGGCGTCTTCTCCTGTGAGTTCCTTTGCAACCGGTCTTTCATTGATCGAAATGTGCGCGACGATATACAACGTCTAACGTCTCCAGTGGCTCAGGATTTTTGAAAACCGTCGAATGTAATGTTCGTAAAACATCTGCGCACTTTTCGCACCAATTAGCTTTCTCGTCGAATGTAATGTTCGTAAAACATCTGCGCACTTTTCGCACCAATTAGCTTTCTTATTTATGGTAGCGCATTGCTTCTCTTCTTGCCGTGTTTGGTCCGGAGACGTGTTCTGAACAAATGTTGGAAGTATCTGTCATGGAGGGGCTTTCGGTTCACTTGCAAATCGGGAATAATGGACAACTGCAACAAAAGCGCATCTTTTGACCTTATTGATGGCGTTATGTCGCAATATATTGACTAGTTGACGCCGCTTTGTGGTCACGATGAGATGTGTTGCATTGCATAGCTCCGAACACTACAGCAAATCCGTAAAAAGCGAAATGCGATGCCGACTCGTCCAACTCGTGCTTGAGTGACTCGAAACCCGAACTGGCAGTGCATGCATCGCGGCATTCAGTGTCCAATCAGCGTCTCCTGACTCATACGGCTCCTGTTGAGGCCAGTGGTGTCCTTTCCTTTCAATCGCAATATCTCGCGCTAGTCCACAGAAATGTTTTGCTCGGCACTGCATGTATGGGCGCTGGAGGCCCTACCTTTATCGTCTATGTTTCTCTTTGCAGATCGTCAACTTTTGAAACGACGCTAGGGCATTTTTGACTTGTTATTTTGTTCAATAGCACCTAAATAGCTTCATAGACCTTATTTAATTTCATTCACCTTAAGCACTACTTGACATACAAACATAGCTGGGTAATTTTACAATTTACAATAGCTAAATTACTATCAGACCGTCGTTATCGTTTAATGTAGGCTCTCCTGGAACGTATTGTAGACCTGCAAATCGCTATCGAATTGCATCAGATTTAGTACCTCTGCGTAGTCAAAAAAGAGCTCTCGCACGGGTTCAAGAGAAGAATATCGTATTGAATTGCTTGTTGATATGAGTCCATTACAAGTTCGGTTTTCGAGTCAATCAAGCACGAGTCGCGGCACCGAATGTAGCGTTTTACGGATCTGCTGTAGCGTTTGGAGCTTTGCAAGGCATCGCGGCCACATAGCGGCGTCAACAAGCCAATGCATTGCGACTCAACGCCGGCAAAAGATACGCTTTCCTCGGAAATGTCCGATATTCCCGATTCGCAAGTGAACCAAAAGCCCCTCAATTACAAATATTTCCGAACTTTGTTCAGAACACGTTCCCGGAACAAACACGGCAAGAAGAGAAAGCGATACACTACCATAAAAAAAAAAGCTAATTGGTGGGAGAAGTGCAGGTGTTCGAGTACTTTTATTCCATTACTTTCGACGTTTTTCAAAAATCCTGAGCCACTTGAGACGTTAAGCGTCGCACATCTGCGCGCACATTTTGACCAATGGCAGACCGCAGTAGCAAAGAAACACAGGAGACGACGCCACCTTTATATCGTTAACCCTTTACCCAGTAGAGACGGATCTTTGAAAAAATCTGGGGTGTACAAATACTTCCCCCACTTACTTTTTGTCTCTTCCCATGAACTCTACAGTCCTTTTAAGCACCTAGCATATTTTATACAACGAACAACGATGCTTGATGGCTATCTTACTCTGGCTGAACAAGACTCTGATACTTGGCTGAAGCGCGTGTCTGTACTTACAAGGGTACTCCAAGGATGGCCTGTGCCGGAACAATGAAGAACAAGAAAACTTCCACTGATAGGGCAAGGAGAGAGGCGAGTTGACTGGGGCGTGGCAGCCCCGCCCCTGGCAGTCGTCTTGTTCTTCACTCTTGCTGTTCAGACCTTCCTGGAGTACACTCTTCTAAACGGTCTACCTCGAGCGAAGTGCAGAGGCTTAAGATCGAAGATCGTAAAGAGAGCAGTCTGATGTCCTCCACGTGAGGGCGTCCACTTTCAGTACTCCTTACTTATACGGTTTCTGTTTTGAGGCCAGTGGTGTCCTTTCCTTTATATCTCGTGCTAATCCACAGAAATGTTTTCTCCAAACCAAAACTTTCCTCAACTTTTACAGAGGACTCATGTTTATAGTAACTGAAGAACAGAAATTCGACGGAGGTGCGAAGGTGATTTTTATGTACATTTCGAACGCAAAAATTACCAGAAAGAATATCTTGAACTGACACGGTGTTCCTTACTCTTCAAGTCGGCAAATTTTGAAATCTCTTTGTACTTCAAACTGAAGTGCTTCCTATGAAACATGTTCGGACGTCTCAGAATGGAATTCGTTCTTGTCAAAAAGCGTTCTTACATGCGCACATTCAGACCCTCAGTCTTGCCAGTCCCGCTCCAAAAGCCGCATCCACAGGAAATTCCCGGAGTCTTGGACCAGCAACACGTAGTATGTGAGCGTTGGCTGTGGGGAAACTGGTCTTGGTAACATACTGTACGAAGAATGTACGACCTTCTCAATTATAAGAAACCTCTTTAATACGATAAGACAACTCTGTAATATGATAAATAACCACTTCCTAATATCTCTTTGTAGCACAAAGAATTCTTTGTGACTTAACAGGATATTGCTTTGTATTACGGTTCTGCTTAAACTACGCACCTTACTAGAAAAATTAATTGTAACGTAAAGAAATGTAACCGCAAGCGGCTGCGGGTGTGTGTAAACGTTCATATGAGGACATGAGGACACTCCGTTGGGATCGGGAATTTATTAATGACGCATTACGCGTAAGAGGCTGTGCCGTGCTAAATTTGAAAATAACCATATAACAACATCCATTTAATATAAATTCATGATAAAAATATCAAACTTCTTACAATGTAGACGTTTGGATTTGTCGACGTTCACCTACTCAGTGGTACGGGCAGGAGGAGAAGCAGGGCACCTATCCAGGGCAATGCAAGTCCTGCAGAAGATCACAAGTATCGCCGAGGGACCGGTGCGAGGACCGGTGTGATGTAGCCACTGGATATATGAAAAGTGGAATGATTATGAGCGGTAGGCCTGCTGCCAAGGTGAGCCACTCCTCAATCCTCAGGCTCCACGCGAGGCGAGGCGAGGCGCTGGGCCGAACTCGGAGCTCTCGTCAGGATCTTGTGGATTGGCATTGAACACACAATGTTTGTTCGGGTTCCGAAGAGGCATTCACAATATTCCAAAGCAATGTCCTGGAGACACCTGCCGGTACTCAAGCTAACGTGCATTATGTGCATCTTAGATGTAGAGTTATATCCCTGTTTTGGGCCACTGGTCCTAATAGGGTATTCCAACGACTGTCTGAACCGGAAGGCGAAGAACAAGGCGAAGTACATAAACGAGGTAGAGGGGCGAGGCGGTTGTGTATCCGCTTCCTACCCGCCGCCTCGCCCCTCACCCTCGTTTATGTACTTCGCCTTGTTCTTCGCCTTCCTGTTCAGACAGTCATTGGAATACCCTATTCGAGCCGCACCTTTTAAATCTGTAGTTGGCAACTCTCGCTTCCAAACAACACGATAATTTAAAGGTCGCCTTGGCAACTGTTTATTTTTTTTCCGTCTTGGACCTGAAGTAGCCTGCAAGTAATTGAAACTGGGTGGCTCAAATTAGGGCCGATGGCCCAAAATGGGACAAGTATTCTTATTTTATGGGCGGAAGGATGATTTGAGTGCACGTTCAACCACTAGAAATTAAATTTCTTCGAAATATCGTCACCGGAAAGCTTCCGGGGACAAAATTACAAGTAATGATTGTGAACGGAATTTCCTTGAGTTATCGTAGAAAGCTAAACCGGTGGAACGTCTCTTTTCCACTGACGCTTCAGATGGTCCGCCTCAACTGTCGGCAACTCACGCGACTCCGGCGCCTGCCAAGTAGAACACAGGCCCGGCGCGTGTGCCATGCGGCACAGCGGGCACAGCAGCCACATCCCACTGTCCACTAGTTGTGGACCAGAAGCATCGGGGATGAATGTAACCCTGCGGGCGACGCTTCATACACGATGACCAACAAAAGGTTAAATTCACCCCACCCTTAACACAACATGACCCCTCAGGTGGACACACTCGTTTGTTCCTGCGACCACAGAAAGTGATTTCTTATGCCTTAACTCACAAGGGCGAGCTCTTCTGGCACTTCCACCCCTTATTGCATGCATATGTCAGGTCGTAGTAACTTTGTGAATAATGATATGGGTGATAATGACCCCTCCGAACAGTGGAGGGGACTTGGTATGCCACGGCATGCGGTACACGAGCCACGTCAGGGCAGACTCACCCAGGCTCACTGCCAGCTGCGAGCCTCGCCTTAGTCCAGGAGTCCAGGGCAGACGAAGAGGCGGGGAGACAGAGCACCGCCTGGACACACTCTAAATACCGTTCGTAATTTAACGAAATAAATATTTATGAAATCTTTCGTAAACAGAAATTATGATTACTGTCGTAAAAGACATTTTACTAACGCACCCTTTATTTAAGATTACGATCTAAGTGCGTAATGTAACATAAATTTATTAGGAAAAGTTATACAAGTTCCAGGCATTCATGACATTTTGTTGGAAAGAGTCATCTGTTAATACATTTTGCCTCAGTTCAGGTGTAGGCCTAATTAAAACAGCAGTTTTCCAAATTTTGCCTGTCGAGAAAACAGTCAGTTCATGTTTATGACATTATGGATTCTGAAGTGAATTTACATTCAATCTACCCTCGAAACTGTCACATCTGCGTCATTATATAATCTAATTTATAGCAATATTGAACCGATGGAACATAACCTGTATCTTGAAAAAGACTGACATTTGTTGGGCAAGCTCTTGGTTCTTTTCATTTTATTTGGTATTGATCAGAAATTCACGATTAATTTAATAGAAATGTGATGAAAACAAACTTCAGATTTCCATATGAATGGAGTATTGAAAAAAAGTTAAGCTTTCTGTAGTGCGTTTTAGCAGTGATCCGAGTTAGGGAACTGACCCGAAATAGGGCCAGCGTCGCTTATTTAAAATTGGCGACTTAAACTAAAATTTGGACCTTAGATCCCTGTCGGGTACATCGGGTACTACATATGAAAAAATTGAGAGGTCTGTGGGGAGGGGAAGGGGAAGGGGGGGGGGGGGGGGGGGGGGGGGGGGGGGGGGGGGGGGGGGGGGGGGGGGGGTTACCCACATTAGGTGACCCATTATGGGTCATTTGCAAGAGTTTCGTTGCTGCTTGATCATGGACAGAAAGACTTGTCACAGACTACAGACACTTCCAATTTGGCAAAAAAATTAGGTAAAAGACCACTCTTAGCGGCCGCGAGCGAAGTGACCCACAACAGGTACTTTACGTTGACACAAAACAATCAACTTCAAATCAAAACAAATGAATGCGCAGTTGATAGTAGCCCACGACAAGCACACTCCTTTCGCCTCATCTGCCCATATCACTTCATAATGTTGTGTTGCCAGCAGTGCGGCTGGACCCAGCGCACGCTAGCCGGCCTGAGCCTGACAGGGCTGATCGTGATGGGCTGAGCCGCTGAAATATTTAGCGAGCTCAGCCTGTTACGCGAAGACAATGTCTGGCGCACATCTGACGCAGTAAAGGAGCCCAGCTGATAAGATGGTATCCGCAGGTGTTGATGCGCAGGTGTTGATCCGCAGGTGTTGATCAGCTGATCTTGGCGTTTGGATTTGATTGGGTACCTGATGATCGAGAACAATCGTACAGGCTTTTATTAGTTGAGAGTTTAGCGGCCTGCGGGAAGTACGCTCATACACACTGTCAAAATTAATGTCATCAAAATGATCAATTGTTCGAAAAAACAAAAAACTGTCCACGATCATTGTGATTTTCATATATTCATAAACTTTTCATTCTTATGTGAACTTGGCATTTTACTATGAACGGCAATATTGCCGAAGTTGGTAAAGAAGTCATTTACTAGAATTAAGAAATTGTCTGCAAAACGAGCAATGAGTTTTCGTTCTTTCTACCTTTGTTGATTAGTGGTGGCTTCGCAAATAAACAAAACCCAGATTAATGGACAACCTTTCTCATAAACCAGAATTAAAAAAGTAAGTTTGAGGTCATTTTGAGACCTATTTCCAAGTGATCAGGAGACTACGAAACGCTTTTTGGAATAAGTCTCGAAATTACCTCCAAAACCCTTTTGTATTTACCGTTGGTTCTTAGGTTATGGTTTGGTTTAGTTTTTTCTGTAAGGGAGGGGCACATAGTGACACCTTTTGTCTTTTGACCTCTCACAGACAATCTACCAGTTAATCAGGTGGCATTTTTCTCTGTATTGAATATTTTGACATTCCATCTTCAATTTACTAACAAAAATTTGTATTTAGTTAGCTCGTTAAGGCGTAGTTGCAACTTTAAATGAGCTGTGCACTTTCTCACTATGTTCGCCTTCAAGCACGGCTATTCAAACCCAAAATAGCATTTCTTCGCTGACAACAAAGTAAAAGTGACCAATTCTGAAAAAATTAGTCTGCTTGCAGCTAGGGGAAAATAACGGAAATTTAGAATTCAACCAGAAGGTAGGCAACCCTCAAAACCAACCGGTTTTGAAATGAGCGTATTTAAACGTCTACGATTTTGACGTCTGGGTCTATAAAAGTTTTGTTTTTGACCATCATTCGTTCTATAATTTCCATAAAGCGCCTGTCACTAAGCCCCCCCCCCCCCCCCACCCACCAACCCACTCCGTCAAAAGTGTCACAAACTGCTCCGTACACTAGAAACATAAATACTGGCTTGTAATGGAAAATCCAAATTATTTTTTCTGGTGTGTCAAGTAGTGGTGATAAGCTCTGAAACTGTAAAATCATAAAAAAAATTCTCATTAGAGAAAAGTTTATTTCCGGACATAAAATGTTCAATCCGGGCTACTCTTCTATGGATCTCAGAATTCAATTGCATACCGCTTTAGCATAAACCTACTAGGAATAGTAACTTTTCTTGCAAAGAATTCCTGTTGTCAAGTGCTTTAAGTGTTGCACTAAACAGTGTGTCATCGACGCGCCCGTGCAACAAGTCTAAGCATTAGTCACTAGGTGCCCCTGTCACTAAGAGTGCCACTTTCCCTTCCACGGCTAGTACTTTGCAAGCAATAGCACTTGACTTCGGTGACGCAACTTGTTTTCTTTATCAGTAAAGAAATCACGGTCACGGCAACTATATCTAGTAGCACAGCT
>CABIKL010003910.1:0-10322 GCA_902196195.1 Aptinothrips rufus | reverse complement strand
GAGGAGAGGAGAGGAGAGGAGAGGAGAGGAGAGGAGGACGCAGTCAGACAAAGGAAGAATGGTATCGTCTGCCAGGCGAGGCCCACCTGCCAGCCGGCATCTGGCCCGGACCGGGAGGGGTGGGGGTGGGAGCTGCCGACACGCGACTGCTGCCCCCCCCCCCCCCCCCCCCCCCCACCCCCCCCCCCCCCCCCCCCCCCCCCCCCCCCCCCCAAGGCCCACCCCGCCCCGCCCCGCCCCGCCCCGATTTAAAACGTTCCGCACGGCGCAGTGTGCCCTACGCAGAACACAGTCAGTCCCAACCTGTTTGTGATAGGGCGGTGGGGTAGGGTAGGGCCCCTCCTTGAATGATTATGCTGATTCCAGTCCAGCGAGGAGCGAAAAACTTAGATTCTGAGACAACCGAACCCAGAAATCAAAGGGAAAAAAAGAATATTTCACTTATTCCAAAAAGTCAGAGAAGCTATGTAATGTATTTTGAAACACGCCTTAAAACGTCAATCAAAAGTATTTTGTACCCTTGGTTTCTGGATAGGGTTGCCGGAAAATCTGGGTTTTGGTTGCTCTGAGTGAAACAAAACCGGAAACCTCTGTCACATCCCGCCAGACGTCTGATCACTGGAGTCAGTCCGAAGTCCGCTTGAGAGCGACAGGCGAGTAGCGTGGGAACTTTCACTTTACTGTATTGTCAAATGCTTCATACAGTACTCTCACACCTTCACGCATTGACGGACTGTTTCAGAGGGGAACAGGAGCGTACAGTCCGCTTCAAAACGATACTCCATGAAACCGACAGACCCGTCCAAGTGGGTGGGCCCCTATCGTGGGTGCTAAACTAGTCCACCCACGCACTCACACCTCTACTCGCCCGTTTAGACCTACTCACTCCGGCAACTTCCAAGAGAACAGGTCTGAATCACTCTGACGCACGCTGACAGAATCATTCCGCACAAGAAATCTTTGGTTTGGTTTGGTTTGTTAAGAGCTTGCGGCTCGGAGTTGTGCGAATAAAAATTGCAGAATGCACGGTCGGAATATTTTCCAGAAACGTTTCAAGAAAGCGGAACTTTCGTCTTCTTCAATATTTCTCCAGTTTTTTTCTTCATTGTTTTAGAAGATAAGTTTCGAATAGGACGTTCACTAATGAAAAACTGCAGGAAAAATGCGATAACTATCCGGAGTTTTTCCGGAAATGCTTCCGGAAGGGAACTCACACTCACCCCGCTCTCCTGGCCGCTCAGGTACTTGAAGTGCTGCTGGAAGGTGGAGGTGGGGGCGGGGGCGGGCCCGGACGGCGGCGGCGCGCCGGGCTCGGCCTTGATGGGCCTGGCGAGCAGGCTGCTCTGCAGGGGGGTGGGCGACAACAGGTTGGTCGTGATGAAGTCGGGCTGGGTGTCCGCGCTGGACGCGCCGCTGGCCCGGGGCGCCGTCTGGAGCGTGTGGTACATGCCAGGGCCGGCGGTGTCCCACGACGGCATCCTGACCTGGGGGCGCCGGGGCGTCAGGAGCAGGCGGGTCGCCTCTTCATCGCGCAGGTAATCCTGGTGCAGGCGGGTCGTATCCCTATGTAAAGCAGCCGTCAGCGCCAGTGCACACCACTCTAGGGGAGCCAGCAGTGCCTCAATACTTCCATTCAAACCGCGCGAACACCCGCGCAATTTCAAAAATTAAACCTGCCTAAAAATTTTAATATGCAATTGTTTCTCGATTTACTTTCAAAATGTCGTTCAAGAGCGCTCGTTTGAACTCGCAGACTCCCTCCGAGCCCTTCTGGACCCGCCCCTGTGCCGGAAGCACGGCGTTGGATGAGTTCACCTCATCTTACGGACACGTGTCTCCAGCCACATGGCGCTGCATGGAGCACGGAACAGGAATTTCACGGGTAGGGCGTAAGGGAGAGAGGAACACCACGCCACGCCACGCCGCGCCACGCCACGCCACGCCACGCCGGACCAAGAGGGCCAGACCGGCACTAAAGGACCTATAAAACGTCCTCGCGACGTCGACCTAAACCGAGGCGAGCTTCCGGGGCGCACTCCCTCGGGGACTGTCCCTAAGCCAGGACGGAAGCTTTTCTTGAAAAGGGTGAGGGTAGGCGGCCCGCACTCTAAATGTCGTAAAGAAAAAACGTAATTTAAGCTACAGAAATAGAATTAGTGACAATTTTGTTCTACTAAATCACACAATTTTTACGAAATTGCTTCTACACTGTTACTAAATTGTTAATGATTCTAGTTATGTTTAAAACTGTTGCTAAGTCCGAACAAATAAAACGTTCATAGACATTTAGAGTGTGACGAGAGGGGGGCCGAGGGAATGGGAACAGAGACCAGACGCTGATAAGATAACGCGCGCGGCTAGAGTCAGAGGATTTTCTAAATCAAGTTCAGGACACTAGTCCCATACAACCCCACACTGATCCATACCGACCCTTTTACAAATGTTGCAACAGCGTGTGTCGAACACACTGTGTTTCCCGAAATGCCCCGAGCAGGCAGTATGTCTCCATGGCGGTGCAGCCCCACGGCAGACACACCACACCTGTTGGCCCCCTCCCCTCCCCCCTTCCCCTCCCCCTCCAATCCGTGACCTCGTCTGCCCCGGCGACACCGAGCCACGTCCAACCCTATCCCTGCTTACAAGGGTCGAACTCTGAAGACGACTCATAACGCCTTAGGAGACGACTATCAGCAGACAAACTAAGTTGATGAACTTCACCTGGGCGAGCTAACCTTTACCTTCCGGCAAACTGGCATTGAGAGTAAAACCGGATATTACCTTTTACTTTCATTTCCGGTTGCGCCTGCCAAGACATTGGTCTGTGACCGCGCGTGGGAGGCAACCACACGATTCAATGTTCCTCGTGGAACCTGAAGTCCGCGCTGATGAAACTTTCATATGCGAATAGAGTAATCTGCCTCCGCGGGCAAGGATCGAGAACCCAGACTGGCAGCGAGCCGAGGCCCCCCCCCCCCCCCCCATCGCATAGCGCCCCTACTGGAGCCCCGCCCGCCCCGCGCCGCCCCGCCCCGACCCACAGAGCCTGTAGGAACGTAGCGCTCAGATTCGGCGCCTCTCTCGACGTTCGGTGGCGAGGGGCGGGGCGGGGCGGGGCGGGGCGGGGCGGGGCGTCGAGCTAGCAGGGCGGAGGGGCCCAGTGCACGATAATCGGTGTAACATCTGGCGCCCGCTCAGCTCAACCTCCCCTCCCCTCCCCTCCCCTCCACAACCCCTCCCGGCAGTGGAGCGTCGAACATTGCCGAGCAGAGCCCAGCCCAGCCGAGCCGAGCCGACTCGAACGGGCGAAAAACAAACCGACACAGTAGCTTGACTCGGCGTCATCTTGACTTTGACTAGGTCAGTAAGGGGGCGAGTAAGAAAAATAATCTAGTCGCCAGGCTGAAACTAGACAAATTAAAGCTGCTCAAAATTTGGAAACTTGGTCCCGGCGGACGCGTTATCCCGAAGGAACTTCCTGTGAGGGGCCCAGGGGGCCCTGGGATGAGTACGTCCTCACAGTGGCCGCCCTCTCCCCCTCCCCCTCCCCCCGCCCTTACCAGGCCGTCCTACATCGTTAAGGGCACATCCGGTGCACTCAGGTACCTCTCCTCCCCCGCCCTCGGGAGGGCTCATCATTCCCATTCGCACCTCAACTGTTAGTTGTCGACTCACCGCGGTGAGGGTCGCGGATGGAACGTGCCCGGGAGGGCGCCATAAAGCTCCGCGAAACAACACAATAACCCAGACCGATAATAACAATAATATAATAACCACGGTGGGAACGAAACCGCAATAAAATCCCGACAGACCCTCCCCCACCCCCTCGACAGGTACACGCGGACAGCTGGACTCACAAGCAAACACACCAATACTGTATTACAGCTAGCGGACACCGAATTCGTGAGACAGCCGTAAAACCATGTCCTTCGTGGGAGTGGCGTGCCACGACAGAAAGGTGGCGTCACCTTCAGTATCATCAGGCGGGGGAGCGATGCACCTAGTGACCGACCGACACGGCGCCACCCCCCTCCCCTCCCCCCCCCCCCCCCCCAGCCTGCGAGGGCTATAAAACAGGGGCGTCCACAGCAGGGGAAGGGGGCGGCAAGGGGAAGGGGGGTGCTGCCCAAAGCCGGGGCGGGGGACGGGACACGGTCGAGCGAGACAGAGACAGAGAAAGACAACACGGCACCAGACAACCACAGCACTCGAACTTCTGACAGAGTCGCAAACTGCGCAGTTTACAACACTTCTGCTGAAATTCTCATACCGGCTGTCCGAAGTAAAGATAGGGCGCCCAGAGCGAACGCCAGTTGCCATACTGTCAGTGTCGAGTACAGTGCACGGTAATAAAAACGATCCATTGAAATCCAAGGACAGGTGGATTTCAAGGGAGCGGCTAAAGGACCCTTGCAGGCGGGTGGAGCCGCCGGGGAGGTAGGCAACACTCCGACACGGCGGCCGTGCGGGCTGCCTCGCCCCGCCGGCCGGGGCGGGGGGGGGGGGGGGGGGCAATGCTCGAGTGCTCGAGCTCCGTGCTCGTGCAGCTCGTGTCGCGCGGTGCGGTGCGGTGCGGTGCGGTGGCAGGCCGGCCGGCAGGTAAGGGAAGTCTTCCGGTTGGTCGGTCGGCTCGGACTTGCCGTGCCCTGTGCGCCGCCCAGTGCGCCGCCCTGTGCGCCGCCCTGTGCGCCGTACGCCCTGCACCGCACTGCCCGCACCCAGCAGTAGCCGGTGCACCCGACTCAATGCACCAAGCGACGCACGCATACAGCGTCTGCTTAACGTCATAGCGACTCTAATGTCCACTTAACGACGCCGGGGCGCGGCGTGGCGTGGGGCGGGGCGGCGCGGGGCGGGGCGGGGCGGTCTGTTCCACATCCAACGATTAACAGCGGACCAACTCGACGAAACGATCCAAGGCACCGACGTCGACTCAACCGACTGACTGTCTGAGCTAGCGCCCCGGGTGAAAAACCTCAATTACCACACTCATGACGCGACATGGACTCAAACCAGTTCCAGACGCTCATTAAACTGTATCTCTAGCCGCAGCGAGCAGCGATAGTCGAAATAAAAATTGAGGCAAAACTGGCTCCACTTGGTGATCGCATTGCACTTGCAGCTGGACCTGTTGGCACTATAAGGCCGGCCGAAACTTACACACACTCTCTCTCTCTCCCTCTCTCTTTCTCTAGCTGCACTGAGCTGGCACTGTGCGCACTGGGATCACTTGCAGCGCACCATCCATTCACTAACAGTAATAATCCATCACTGGCACACAGGATCACAACCGATGCACCGACACCGCAGAGGACGAGACGCGAGCACTGCCGCCGGCGAAGACAAACAACCTCCCCGCGCGCTGGAGGGAAACACACTACTCCGCTCCGCACCGCACCGCACACAAAAAACTAGTGCCGCGCTGCCGCGCAGCTATATTTTCAAACAAGCGTCCGGCGTGCGACCGACGGAGCCGAAGCGAGCCGAGCGGCGTCCGAAAGGCGGCGGAAAGAGCCGAAGGTGCCTCCGGCACCGCGTGGAGCGCTCGTGAGGCGCACCGAGTGCGGGAGCTCGGCGCCGACGACTGAGAGGCCGAGCCGAGCCGAGCCGAGCCGGGCCGGGCCGAGCCGAGCCGGGCCGATGGCAGCCCTCTCCTCTGAGGGTCGCGGCTCCTCGCAGCGCGGAGCAGCGTCGGGTTCACGGCGGCGGCGTGGCAACCCTGCAAACTCGCGTCGCGCGGGGCGGGGCGGGGCGGGGCGTGGCGGGGGTGCATGGTGCGGTGCGGCGACGCATCGCTTCGCCATGCTCCGCATGCACCAGACGTCACGGGGACAGGACAGCAAAGGATCGGTCGCCACCCCCTGCCTCCCTCCCTCACCCTCCCCTCCCCTCCCCTCGCCGCCGCACCCCTTCAGACGCCTGGAACTAGGCCGGTCATCTCCTGCCAAACCGTGCGACGAAACAGAGCGGGGGGTCCGGAGCAGAGAAGAGGCCCCGGCCCACTTGAAGCACTCCAAGACGGCGACAAGCACACGGACAGGCAGTGCAGGTCAGCCGGGGTCAAGGATCAGAGCGAAAAGGTCAAGTTGAATCAGTTCGTCGAAAACGTTCCTCCACGCAGACTATTCATCAAATTTAACGCTTCCTGCCCTTCAGTATAGCCAATCACTGGACATGTGTGCGAACAAGTTCCGTTTCGAGACCGGATGTTATTTCGAGCACTTCGAGCCGAGCATTCGGCTGCTCACGCGCGCTCGATTTCAATCTAGATCTTACAAATGTACAAGATGGTTCAGCTCAAAATTGAGCAATTGATTCTGCTCGTTCAGATACTGTACTTCTGCCGCCCCTTTTCTGCGCGTTTAGTCCAAATGTCACTGCTACCCATAGCTCAGGTGACAAGGGGTCGTCCATGAATTACGTAAGGCAAAATTGGTCCCTTTTTGACCCCCTCCCCCCTTCGTAAGGCGAATAAGCTAACTTCACCATCACCATGCTTTTGGTGTAGTACCATAAGGCAGGCTCGGACCCCCTCCCCTTCCTAAGAGCCTGATGTTAATGTAATTTATGGACAGCCCCCAACTTGCTGATCCACATCGCAGTACGACTCACCACGCCGCGGCGCGCGGACCTCCGCGAGCAGGGAGAATGAACACTCCAATAACTCACCTGCAACCAGAGAACAGACAGTCATTAGCACAGAGTTCCATCTCCCATACTGCTCGCCTCTGCTGCTGGGTTCAATCCCTACTCTGTATGAACGAAATGAAATGAATGGGAAGTACGCAGTTTCACTCACTAGGCCCGGCCCTAAAGGGTCAGCTGCCAGAGCGGCGAGGTAGAGTGGAGTGGAAGGGGGGGGGGGGGTACACGCGCTGTATGTACCAGCACTGCACCAGCCCACACTGCCACCCATAACTTACTTTCCATACGGAAATTTCAACAGTAGCAGCTCACGTTGCGAAGCTGGCTGGGCCACGAGCCAGAGCAGACCGCGCCGCGCGACGGTGGGGCGTGGCGTGGCGTGGCGGGGCGTGGCGGGGCGTGGCGGGGCGTGGCGCCGTGTTGTCTGCCCGCCCCGGAAAGTCCAGCTCCAGTGCTGCTCTGCTGAGGTGCTTGGACCAAGTCGAAAGTCGAGGTTTGACTTGAGCCTCATTGATCTGAATCGCCATGTCCAGAGCTGGCAGCTTATGACAGTTTCGACTGTCTTTTGTCTCGTGAAGCGATGCGCAAGGAAGTCGCTTTGAATTACGGCCATATTTTGCCGGACGATGTGGAGGAGTTTGTTTGAGCTCGGCTCGCCAGAAAAGGGTCGACTTGCCTCGCCATGTGCGTCTCCTAGCAACACATCACATACTCTGTAGTCCACTCGACGTCGACGTGCAGCCTGCGTGCAGCAGTGCCCCGCGAGACACGTGGCTCGCTCTGACTCACCCGCTATCGGCAGACATTGCTGCCAATAGTTCACGCCGCGGGAAATCAAAGGGACAGCGATAAGATAGGACCCAACCAATCCCGCCACACCACCACCCGACCGACAGAGCGTTCTAATTGTGAGAGACTCGGAAGGTAGGACGCCATGTTGACGACCCCGACACCCGCGCGCATAGTTGCCGTTTATTGCGGCGCTAGAACGGAAGCGCCCATCTATACCACTCAGCCACCGCACTGTGACCGATCAATGTACTAACACGTACGATAAGGCTACGACGCGGACCTAACTGCACGTCACGGACCAGCCCGTCCGCGGGAAGCCAACTAACTAGCGCCAATCACTACAACAGAGTGCTCGCAAGCACGCGAGGCAGTGTTAGAAAACCAACAGAGGGCTCCTGCCCTGGGGAGGGAGTGTGCGGTTGATAGCAAAACACGAGGTCGCATCGGAGATTCTGCTACTCCCCCCCCCCACTTTCCTCCCCGAACCTCCAACTCCCGCGGTTCTGCACATATATCGCAAACCCTTTCGCATGAACGCTAGCGCCGCGCAAAACAACACCGCGCTCTGCTCTGCGCACCAGTCTGTCCTACTGTCTGTCTGTCTGTCTGTCTGTCTCTTTCTCTCTCCCTCTCCCCTCTCTACGTGCTCTGTTCTCGTGACGATGCATCACGAGTCTTATCGACACGTGTAAAGCGATCTATTGCTCTAGGCTAGACTAGTCTGGTCTAGAGTAGGGTCAAGGGGCCATATGACCACTACAAGCAGTGACCTCGGACTGAGTCACGGGCGGACTGGGGATCGTGTGAGATAGATAGGAGGAGTCTTGATTAAGTTTGCATGAGTGCGAGAGAGACTGCATCATTGAAAACAAAAGTTAGAAGACTCCGTCAAATCACAATCTCAACAGAAATAAGCTGAGCTACGTGTAAGTTTTTTTTGCACAGATTTCTGCTCAGAATCGGAATTCCAACCAACAGAAAGATTTGCATCTTTTTCTCTCTATATCGCGCGCGCGGGCATAGAGCAATGAGACGCCGAGGGAGCAGTGGCTGCACCGCGACCGCCACTTACCGAGCGAACCAAAGAAAAAAAAATAAAATGCACAAATAAATGCACAAAAAGAGAGGAAAATAAGAAACCGTTCGGCGCTGCCACCAAACAACAGTCGTAAAGTCAACCAGGCCTGAGCTCTGCAACGACATATCAAGTCCTCAACAGCTCGGTCGAATGCAAGCCAATAGGACGGAAGAACTATCCCTCAGAAATAATATTATTTTTAACGTCCAGAAACTGGAAGATCTGACTCTGAATCTTGCGAAAACCCCTTCTTTTGGGGGCGTTGACCCCTTGTTCGGGTGCAAATCTGCCAGAATCTGGACCGAAAAATTCTAGGATACGACTTTTCCTTTAGTGTGAAGCACATAATTTCTACTCTACTGCGCAAACACACACAGAAAGAAAACATAATCGAAAAATTAAAATAATAAAAAGTAGATCACGTAATATGTCAGAGTTTCGGAACTTGTCAGTAAATTAGCCCAGTACTTCGCGCAGTGTAGTATAGGGGAGCAGTGCACTGGCTGGTGTACTAGCTGCGTCGCGACGCGCTTCCGACAATACCGACATGGCAGTGCATGGAGGTCTCACGACCCTGTGCGGCGCGGTGTCTGGTCCCTGGTGCAGCGTCAGGAGACATCTCGGATTGCTGTCCTGCCCTGGAGGCCCTTTGGTCCTCACTGGACGAGCGAGGGAAAAAGTAATCAAAATTGTAATTTTGCGGAACGCTGTTCAAAATATTTTTGGATATTTCTGACGGGCGACTGTTAAAACTTTCCGACTGAACTGTCATAAATTTCCAAAACTTCAGAAACAAAATGAGTATTTTCGGCGTGTGCTGGAAAATGTTATAGCTTATGGAATTTTTCATGATCTTAGACGACCTTTGCAAACTTACGACGGAAGTTTGTAACCAGGAAAAATGAGAACATTTGTCGGATTAGTAGGAAAACAGACACTTTTGAAATTTTGGAAATTTATAGTGGGTCATTCGGAAAATTTTTGTTGTAAATTTACAAAAAATTGCGAACAGTGAAAGAAGGGGAAGCAAACTTAGACCGACAATAGCGACAACGGCGTGGGGCTTCTTTCGCTGGCAGGCCGGACAACTCGGAAGGAGGGCACACAAACAGGGACCAACACGGGAAGGGTAGGCCGACTGCTTCCATACTCCTCGCTCCAGAGACTCTCAATGCCTCGCAGAGAGGTCCGACTCATTTGACAAGGATAGTACAATCGCCGTGTAATCAGGTCACGCAGCTCGGCGCGGTGATCAGTAGAGTAATGGCCCTATTTCGGGCCACTGGTCCTAATTCGAGCCACCCCCTTTAAATTACTTGCAGGCTGCTTCAAGTCCTAGGCGACAAAATTTTTTTACAGTTTACAATGTGAACTTTTAAATTTCCGTGTCGTTTGGAAATCGAGAGTTGCCAGCAAATAATTTTAAGGGGGTAGCTCGAATTAGGGCCAGTGGCCCAAAATAGGGCCATTACTCTAGTGTTCACAAACAGATGACTGCGGGTCACGGTACATACCAAGTGCAGCACCTCGCCGCTCTGGACCGACGAAAGAGATCAAACTTCGCCAACACACACAGACAAACCAAAACCCGGTTTCTGTGGCAGCCCAACCAACACCAAGAGTAGAAAAAATATTTCTGAACGTCAATTTGAGACTTATTTCGAAACGCGTTTCGTGGTTTTCTGGTCATTTTGAAATAGGTCTCGAAATGACGTTTAAAAATATTTGTTCTTCTTGTTTTTAGGTTTGATTGCTCCGCGGAATCTGCGTGCCAGTTTATATGTGCAAGGTAGTTCACACGCAATAAAAA
>CABIKL010003909.1:0-10325 GCA_902196195.1 Aptinothrips rufus | reverse complement strand
TAATACTAACGATTTCGTTCATAATACTAACGAATTTTGTTAGTACGTTATGATGGTTGGGATTTGTTTGTAGTGTACGAACAAACCGCCGAATTCGTTAGTAAGGAAGTAAGAGTGTAAGCTTACGAAGAATTTTCTACGTAAGATGCTTCGTATTGCAAAGGATTTCTTCGTATTACGAAGAAAAATGCTTCGTATTACGTATGCTCAAAATCCTTTGTAACGTTTTAACAGTGTTCTTTCGAACCCAAGGCCCACTCCCTGCTTTCCCGGGAATGACCTCGCCTCCAATATGTGAATATAAAATCCTTGCAAAATTAAGGCAACGATTGTGCACTGAACATTTAAAAATAATGACGGATTGGAGCTGCGAACTAAAAGCAGCACTCTGGTCCCGACTTCCTTATTGCCCTACTTCTTATGAACTACCCTGTTAAAGAAGGGTCAGAGAGGGCATCCGCGGTGCCCCGCTGACCCGGTTTAATAGTCTCCCCCTCCCCCCCCCGCTCCCCGCTCCCCGCTCCCCGCGTGAAATAGGAAGAGAGTGGTGCACGAGGAGGCCTGGACTGTAAACAAAAACAAGGCGACAGCTAAAAATAGTTGGTTTAGCTCCACATTTGGTGCGACACGCGGCCTGCGAATACTTCAAGGATCTAGTAGCGCATATGGGCGGGTCCTGCTATCGCGATAGAGTACAGTGACCACACGTCCACCGGGCTTAATCTTTATTTAACACTCGCGGTGAGCTTCCCGCACCTGGTGATTCACTTCCGCCAATAAGGGCCTCTGCCCAGGGAACGACGCGTCGCAGTTTCAAGAGGGGCACACAAGACGCCGAAATTCAAGTCTTCTCATCGCATTGATAAAGAGACCAGGGCATTCATATCCCGCCAATGCAAAAGTTGGTGCACCATGCCTAATCCTTAAAGCGTAAAAAAAATTCAGCTATTCGCAGATAAGTGTGTTGCGTCACTACTCTATCCGATAATAGACTTTAATTATTCTCTGGAAAGTGTGCTGCGTCATGATCAACTAACTCTTACTGCTGTCACTAACATGGGCTAAACTCAGGTGTGAAACCAGAGGTGAACAACAGAGAACGTCACACGTGAGAGGATTGCCATCCCAGTGAGAAATGGAGCTCGAGTCGTCGTGATTTTCGTCGAAACGACGTCGAATCGACGCACCACTTCTCCTTGGGATGTGCTGCTCTCAAAGCTCATTGGCTTTACTCTGCTGCACACTCGGCGTGTGGTGGGGTGAGGTGGCGGGGAAGACAGGGAGACAGCCGCCTTGACGTCACGATCTCAGCCTTAAATCGCAATCCTCTCCCTCTGACAAGGCGGGAAGGAATGAAGAGGCAGAGATGCGTGGGATACTACCTCTCGCCGCCCCTCCAGTGACTTCCCCCTCCCCTCCGCTCCCCTCCCCGCCCACTCGCTCCTCCCCCAACCCCACCCCCGAGCGAGCGGCGCCACTCCGCTCCCCCCGCCACCGCCAGACCCCCCGCGGAGCATAATCACAGCCAAATAATCATCTTCAGCGGTTTTAATCACTCTGCCCGCTGCCACCCCCCTCCCCCCTCGCTCATCCTTTGTTGCGGTGTGTTGCCCTCCCCTAACAGCATCACAGTTTTTGCCTAATGATGTGTTGGTTGGGTCGACGTGTCAGGAGACAGGAGTGACAAGAGACGGGAGAGAAGGATAGAGAGTGAGCGAAAGGGGAAGGGGTTGTCCACAAAGAAAAACCACATCCCAGAATCTAGGGCAACTCAACCCAGAAACCCGGCGGAAAAAATATTTCTCTGGAGGTGATTTTGAGACCTGTTGCAAAATGATCAGGAAGCTTCAAAACGCGTTTTAGAATAGCTCTCAAAATCACTTCCAAAAATATATTATTTTTTTTTATAGTATTGGTTCCTGGATTGGGTTGCCAGAGATTCTGGGTTTTGGTCGAGGTTTTGGTTTTTCTGCGCAAAGTGGACGAACAGGCGAGACTATAGCCAAAGTAGGAAATGCATTCCCGGGTCCGATAATGGTTCGAGAAGGACACGGGATAGCAAAAAGATACGGTGAGAAAAGGAGAGAAAGAGAACAGGTCGGTACGGCAAGGATAGCGGCTCGCCGCCATCTCATTCTGCAGTCGACTATGACATGAATTCGACAAGACCTATTTCCTGACGACGCAGTAGTGGCGGACGAAGCGCCTGCGTGGTGGGCACGTCCGCAACACAGCCAAGCCGTGCTGCGTTGCCTATCCTCACCTTGTCAGGCGCTTCCGACGCTGCGGCGGCACTCCTCGGCACGTTTTTTGACGAGTTCGCGAAACGTTGCCTCAGTGCTTGTTACTAATCAAAGTTATTTTGCTGGGCCTGACGATCATCGCACGGGTCGGGCCAGGCCACAACAGCAGGTGGAGGGGACGATGGGGAGCGGCGGAGGGTGGTGGGCCGCGGGCCCCGCCCATGACAGAAATTGGGATGAAACGTCACAAAAAGAACGCCTCACAAAGCCACGGAAAACCGAATAATATCCAAGAGCAACAACTGCCTGCCTCGGCTCGGGCTGAGCAGAGCACAGGGTTGGCTGGACTGGAACAGGGGAATGGGGAAACGAGAGAAACAATACGGGGGATGCTTATTGTCTTGCGGTCCGTCGCCAGACCTGCTTTAGCCTGGCTCAGCCCTAGTAGCCGCTAGCCAGCCTGGAATGCGCATAAAGCCGCGAGGAAATGAAGATGGAAGCGCCTCTTCTGCTTTTACCTCTTTAATCCGATGCCCCGCGGTGCCCAAGGATAGGGGATGATGGCGAACCTCTTCATCCCAGCCCAGTGTGCGCTGATTCTCCCTCTCGTCCCATTCAACAATAATAATTGATATCTGCCGTTGTTCGTGATTTGATGGAGGCCCTACTCCTGAGATATCTTCCTTACTCTTTCCAGAGAATCATTATGTACTTGGACGATCTGAGATGCTCATGCACTCACGTCTATATGACCTCCCTCTGGTCTTTGTGGAAATGTGGAGCGCAGATATTTATCATTGTTTCCTTACTCTTCAAGAATTGATTTATGTGGTGTTATTACTGGGTACTAGAAATTTATCTTCTACTGTAGTCATATCAGGCGCGGATCCAGGACGACCCCTTGGAGGGGGCGAATGTTGCACTTTTTGCCTACGTACAGGCTGAGAGTTGTGCAGCATGCCTACCTTCCAGGGGACGTCGGCTTCGCCGACGCACCTAAGGGGAGGGCGAATTGTCGCTTCGCCCCCCCCGTGGATCCGCGCCTGAGTCATATTAAGCTTCTGGTGACTGAACTGAAGATTGATTTGAAACAAGATACTTAAGGTGTGTTTAAACATGAACATGTAAAGGAACTTGGTAGTTATTAAAGAAAATAACACAACTTGTTAGCAGACCGTTTTAATCATAATAAATAAAATCCTTTTTAAAACCCCACAATGATTGATGAATGTTGTAAAGAATGGTCAAGAATAACACAGTAGAAGAAAATTAGTCAAAAAATGACCTCAAAAAGAAAAGATAATGAAAACACAAAGTTTTTTTTATCATTATCCTCATCAAGCAAAGGAGATGTTCCAGTGAAATATTCACTTGAAAATTAACGTCTTTATGATGTAATAACAAATACAATCATTTCAGTCTGCAATATTTTAAGATTTCTATTATCAATAACCACTTCAAAACACGTAATAGAACAGATGAATACACTAGCGTGACAATTTGACTAATGATCCAACACCATCCATCTGAAAACTTAATCCAAAATGTGTAAATATATTATGCACAAAAACTGTTTCGAAAAAACAATGTTACTGAAAACTTCTGCATGACTTTTCTGGGACACCAATTTGTATTCCTTTATGTTTCATTTACATTAGTCACTGTTTGTGTTCAAGTTCTGAATCAGCAAAAATACAGATCAGGAAGAAATAAACAAATGGAATGGTAACAGCAATATAAAAAACAACAGAGCGCGATTCAAGAGTTCTTGATGACACTTTACGCCAAACTAATAGGTTTGAATGGTTTCATTTACACCATAATCCTAGTGCAAAGAAACATTAGAATCTTTCATCACAAATTTTCAAATCTTTCATCACACATGAAAAAGAAGTGACCTTCACGCTAGAAGCCAATCATGAAAACATCAGGAAAATATCAGGTTGTGCCACAAGCAGCAATACATGCCTCAATGGAAAAGTGTCCACTGGTCCCAACAAAGGACAATGTGATAACACATATCACCTGATTGGCATATGATACAGGAAGGAGTGTTCCCAATTTGCTTTGTTGCAATGACCAGAAATTTGTAGGTCACGACACTAACATAGCATTACTTCACATGCAAATGACAAAACTACCACATCATGAAACCTTTCAGTGTGAAAAATTATTTTTGAGGAAAAATACTCAATAATTTATCATACCCAAATAAAATGAAATGAAGAAAATGAACTGACATGTCTTTCTTTTTCAGGAAACAATGTACGCATATATCTTATTCCTCTAACATTAAAACTTTGGTGGAAAATTACAACAATCAACCACCAGAAAATGAGAACTTTCAATGTTTTATTTTGTATCAAGGCATAAATACAAGATATACATATATTATCTCTCAATAAATTTACTCTCAGAAAGCGTTTGAGTTCACACACTCGAAATAATGGAGTAGAATTTGCAATGATATAGTTATTTTAGTTGAAACCCTTTTTGGTTTTGTATAGTTTTTTTGAAGGTTTTTAGTTGATTAGGAAAATATGGTTCTGAGAAGATTCTGAAGGAAAACAGTATATTGTGTCTGAAAAGGGGGGACATTAAAATATCTGAGCAGCACAGCTATTGAGAAAGCTTAACAGAATAATACTCTTAAGCTATACAGACAGTCATCAAAATAAATTTACTAGCTCTTTTATGCTTATAGTACAGGTAGATTTTGAGAGAAAAGTATGAGTGCCAAAATTGTACTGGGTGGATACTATCACGAACCATGGATATCATTTTGCATAGGTCACAATGGTGATACCAACTTAAAAAAAAAGAAACCTAATCTACGTCCATATCTTGAATATTTCCTTGACTACTGCTACAACCTGTGCTAGTGCTGGTACTACTAGAGCTGCCATCAACTGAGCTGGACTCACTTGGCAAGCTTGATGAACTAGTCCCAGAAGAAGATCCTTCATATAAAGGTAGCATTCCTGAGGATGTCAGCCCATTTCCACTTGAACTTGCACCATTCTCTTGAGCTCTGGAACTGTGTCTGGAGAGGGAAAAAAGTTGTTGTAGTGGATTTTCTTTCCAGCAGTACAAATTAAGACAGTGAAAACTGCAGCAAATAAAAGCATACACATATACCTGGATCTTAATTCATCCATTTGCCGATTTAAAGAACGAAGCTGGCTTGATAAACGACCTTGTTCTGCAGCAAAAGGGTGGCCAGGTGTAAGCTGAGCAGCGAGACTCCTCAGAGTTTCCTGCCTCCTCCCTCCCTCGTCTGTAGTGGCCTGTTCTGCTTCAGAACTAAGCGGTTTTCGGCAAACTGGACATGTGCCATGCTGCAGAGACAGAACAGAAGTATATGCAGAGTTTAAAAAAATAGGAAAAGTTTTGAAACTCACATAACAAAATGAATATTTACCAGTTCAAGCCAGGGGATAATACAGGCTTCATGATATATGTGAGTGCATACCAATTTGCGGACAGGCTCATCTAATTTAAAGTTCTCCCAGCAAACTGAGCACTGAAGGGCTTTGTCTGTAAAAATAAGACATTAAGAAACATGCAGATTATAAAGAAAAGAAAGAAGAATAGCTTGGGAGACTATGAGAAATGAGGATAATACATTTCTTTCCATGAAGACCAATCAAGCACAATGCTCTCCAAAAATGACAGACTGACCTCTTGGAATTGCACCATGAAAATTAGTTCTCATATCAGATTATTTGTATTATTGTACATGCACATACATTTGGCTTAGAAAACCGGGCGGTTGGATTAAAAATAGTTCGTTGAGCAGATGTGAAGAAGGAAAAATTAACAGAAAGTTTCTACTAACCAACTTGCTCCTGAGCGATGAAAACAACAGGGATTTCTGATATCTTCTCCTTTGTAAGAGGTGGGGGTCCAGTAGATTCAATTTGATTAAGCAGTTGGGTAACAATTGCGTCAAATCCTTCACGGCCCCATGCATAATCTCCTGGATTACCAACAAATATCCTGGAAAAGAGAGGTTGATTTGTGCTAAGCTCAACACCAGAGTGTAGTAAGTTGAAAATGAAATGAAAGTCCGTGATGAGTTCTGCTCAACCATTGCTGTTCAGAACTTTCATCCTCACAAAGAAAGGCAACTTACTCAGGTCCAAGTCCCCCTCCACGGCCAACTTGGATGTTGCCATGCGGTGGAAGATCGGTAGCATTCAAGTTCATCACAAATAGATGCATAAGGTTTTCAAATGAATGACGGTTTCTAGTGTTTCTGAAAAATCAAAATTAGGATAAAAGAACTTATATAGGCAAGGCCAAGTACACACAAAAATCTCCAATAAAGTACATCCAGATCATACCTCCCTGGACGCCGCTCTCCATCTCTGCCTCTGCGTCCTCTGGCATGTCTTCTTGACTCCAAACCTGGGTCTCCATTCATGCCCATGAGAAAAACATCATTCAGTATCTGAAAAAAAAAAAGAAGATATATTAGTAGTTTGAGAAATAGTTTTTTTTTAAATATTGTAAAGGGTTGGTCAGATGTTGTAGTTGTATTACCTCCCATGGCTGCACAACATCAATATCTTCATCACTTTCGTCTCCCTGATCTGCAGGAGTTGGCTGACCATCAAGAGCTTCAATAAATCCACAGCAACAACGTGGACAAGTGTAATCCTTGAAAAAACAAAAAATTGGAGTTGACTGGTTAGAGAGGGAACAGAAACAACAATGAATAAGCATCTTTCTCTTTTATCATGGAATACTCAAAATCACTTCCCCAAATTATTCTGAATCCTAGCATGAAATTATGGAATATAGTCACTTCTAAACCAATTTGATATGCAATTTATCAAGAATCAGATTATTTAAATTTGAAAATAACATTTCTATGTTTACGTTCAAATTTTCAGCAGAGCAATCAAAACCAACATCAAGTAAAGTATTGGAAGAATACGGTAAGTTAGAAAGCGGCGACTGACTCAAAGAGAAACAAAAATGGGGGTAACAAAAATAAAAAGTTAAAAGCTGTCGTAAAAAGGATACATGTAGGAGAGTCAGAAAACAGCAAGAAAGCACAAATTACGCAGAACAGGCCAATCCAGAACAAGAATAGTTAGCACCAAGATAAGAACCTAGGCTCAATAGTACCTAGACTAACATAACCCTACACTATTTTCTTCTAATATTAATGTGTTGGGTTGAAAACTGCCGAGAGTATCACGGGTTCATAAGATGGTATGCATGAGAAAAAAGGAAACCGTCGAAATGAAGTCAAACGACGTGTTTGACATCATCAGTCTTATCAAGGTGTAGCTACTGACAAAAAGGAACAACCGTTGCACAATAGAGGTCGAACACATAACATTCACTAAAATACGTATTTCAAATTCTAACTGTACAATGCTGATGATAAAGTTCTTAGATGTGCGTCAGAAAATCAAGAAACTTCTCCTGTAAATCTTAAATCAAAAGCTTATTTGCTGTGTGGAGACTAGAATATGTGTATAAATAGACTCAATGAAGGTATTCTTACCGGTAGAACACTATTAATTTCTAAGCTACATTTGTGGCAGAAAAAGCGATGAGGATCTTCAACAACTGCTTCAGCCATAACTAACGTCAATGTGTTACTAGATGTTAACGATAATGCCAAACATAACAAGTTCCAAACTTTAGGATCTGAAGGCTGACTGCTGCTGTAGCAGCAAGCAGCAAAATCCCAAAATGGTAGGAGGTTCTGCAGGTGACAAGCCAACTTGTAGCAGGCTGTGACTCTCGAACTCGAAGTCATTTCGATTTCGACGTAGCAGAAGCAGAAGCAGCAGGTTCGCCGCGATTTGTTTGCTTGTTGTTTACTAGTTATGGTTACTACCCGCTACTGTTAACGCATAGATATGGCGATGCCGGCACAGAAACTTTTTGATAGTTTAACTTTTTGGTCTTCAACAAGAAGAATGTTCGCCAATGTCAGTGTAAATAAGGTTAGTTTCATGCCATCAACTACAAGACTGCTCAGGTTAGGTGTATGTGGACACAGGCAGTTACACTCGCAAACTCCGCTTCGGGCTGTAAAGTCTTCCGTTTACCCGAAAATAGTTTTGTCTGGGATTCAACCGACAGGGAGCTTGCATTTGGGTAACTATTTGGGAGCTGTCAAGCGTTGGGTGGAGCTCCAAAATTCCGGAGAAGAAACTATTTACAGCATTGCAGATCTCCATGCCATCACTGTGCCTCAGGTAAAATACTTGTGCATCAATTTTCTATTCCTGTCCTGCTAAGTGAACAATCCCAGTTTAATTTTGTACACCTCACAACATTCCTTAACCTTCACAGGAACCAAAGATTTTACGTACAGGCATTTTGGAGATGACAGCAAGTCTAATGGCCTGTGGGATCGATTCAGAGAAATGTATTCTTTTCCAGCAATCTAAAGTAATTATTTATGATGGACATGGAATTTTGCTTTTCACTCATCAATATCATCTTAATATTATTGCTAAATTTTCATTAAAACTGCAAAATTTTCTCTGTTTTCAAGGTTTATCTCCACACTCAACTTTGCTGGGTGCTTGCCAGTCTCACATCGATGGGAAAATTAGGACAGCAGGCTCAGTTACGAGAGAAGCGAGAGGTCCTTCGGGATTTACCAACTGCTTTGTATCTTTATCCAGTTTTGCAGGCAGCCGATATTCTTCTTTACAAGTAGGTTTCAAAGCTTTGTAAACACACTGCTATTATCTCATATAAGTCATCTTTGTTTCATGTGAAAAATTGTTCTTTTCAGAGCTACTCATATTCCAGTTGGTGAAGATCAGAATTCTCATCTCAATTTGGCATCCTATTTAGCCAGATCATTTAACTCTCGTTTTGGAGACACATTTCCTGTTCCTCAAGCATTTATTAACGGTTCGTATTATAAGAACAGTTTTCACGCAACGTGATTTATCAAATTTCCTATTTTATGTGTATTTATTAAAAATTATCTATTTTTTCAGAGGATCCTAGTCGACGTCTCAAAAGTTTAAGAGATCCTACCAAAAAAATGTCAAAGTCCGACAAAGATCCAAAGAGTCGTATTAACTTGTTTGACGCCCCAGAAGAAATTCTTGGTAAATGCAAAAAAGCAGTTACAGACTGTATATCTGCTGTTTCATATGACCCAGAGAAGAGACCGGGAATATCAAACTTAGTTGTCATACACTCATCTCTTACCGGAAGATCCATTGACACTATTTGTCAAGATGCTGTTGGAATGGAATCGGGAGAGTGAGTTTTCTCAAAATGTATTTTTTTATTTATTAGTGGAATTTTTCATTAAATTAATACATTTATACATTTTTATACAGTTATAAAATGAAAATGGCTGAAGAAATCATAGAAATCCTTCGTCCACTCAGAGAAAGATACCTGCAGCTTGTAAATGAGCCTACATATTTAGAAGATGTGTTAGAAGCTGGAGCTTTGCGAGCAGAAAGTCAAGCTCAGAAAACTTGGTATGATGTATCCAGAAAAGTAGGTATTGGACATAGTTACCCAAATTCTGCAGAACAATCTTGCCATAGCCAAAATTAAAGCCAATTGTGAGAAAACTTTAGAGATATTTCAAATACAGTTAAATACATCAATCTCACAGAGGGCAGGAAAACATTAGTTCAAAATAGATTTATGTACTGCAGATTTTATTTCTGGTTTTAGATTACCTCAGATTTTTATGCCATGTCAATATCTTCTGTACATCTATCCTTGTGCAGTAAACCAAAATCTGTCAACAGATTATAAATATTGAAGTTTTGACTTGTTACTGCACATAACTCTTTGTGCTCTGACACTTACCTGTTCCTTTACGACAATTGTAGTACTTCATCATGCAAATGTTGGAGAAAGTCTTCTGTATACCCTGATAATCCCCACAGATATAACTGAGCTCTCTGCTGCAAGCTATGTTGCATGTAGCGTCGTCATCCGAGGCATTTAATGAACAGGCAAGAAGCGCTCCTAAAACCACATTTTTCAATAAATTGTCATATCTACCATGTATTGTTGGCTTAGTTTTTCTGAAAATTAGGTGCAAATTGAGAGGGGGGGGGGGGGGTT